>DWPG01000313.1:0-10037 GCA_018251495.1 Autochton cellus | reverse complement strand
AACATGGAATGTTTGTGTTTCCAATAAATCTCACAATGAATTTTATAATAAAACCTCTGTGATCATATAAAAGAGCGTACACAACACTATTCAATTACCGTCCCAACGTATGTAAAACTTGTAGAAAATGAAAATAAATACCACTTTGTTGATATTTATCAATTTATGATCCAAAAAGTGCCAAGTTGTACACACAATTAAGGATTTTGTGTAAAAAAATGTAGATATTATTTTATAAACATAATTGCGACTGAATGAATAGTGTTATTTTGTCTAAGTATAATTATTCTTTTATGGGGCTTTGCCTTGGTCAAGAGAAAATATAAGTAAGTATTATTATTATAAGACGTATTATGTTATTCACTACTGTTAATAGGCTTATGATATCATTCATAACCTTTGCTCATTGACCTGTCCCTTTTTTTACTGACATACCACGTTAAATACAATTCCTTAAGGAAACTTATGTTATTAGTTTGTGATATTTTTTGATAAAACATCATGATAATATTATATTGTTTCATAAATTTCCATAACGTCATTTTTATCTATCGAAGTTCACAGTACAAGTGACAGTTAAACAGACAAATTATATTACACGAATGCCTTGAAATTGAAAATAATAACAGTGAAGTGCAAGACAATTACTGATCCCAGTTATTATTCGATCTGAAAAATAGATCTAATAAACAAGTTGTTTTAAGTGTTCGTATGAAATATTATGAATCATTGCAATTACCACAAGAGTAATTTTAACGGAATGTAAATATTAATATTGCTTGTAAAACTTACTTCCAAATGGTATAATAACAGTATTGGACAACTAGTACATGTTTGAAATTTTCTGGTGTATTTTTTATGCATTCAAAGTAAAAATGATGCGAGTAGCAAAAATTTTGAATCATGAATGCATCATTTTACAATAATTAAGTATTAAATTATTATAATAAATCAAAACTGGTAGGGATACTTTATCTTCCATGTTTAACAAAACCTTGCCGAACCATTACAGTACAATGTATGCAATAATTTTAAAATATATACATAATTTGTTCAGATTGAGTAGTTTGCTTTGAATTGTACAGCCATTTTATTTGTATAACTGTTTTATAAAATTCAGTATGGAAAATAAATAAATATAGTGAAACCGTTTATTTATTTCTAACCTTACAATGTAGTTGTGAATTCATTTTCAAGAGTGTACATTTCGTGATATATAGCTAAAGACGATACTATGATGAGGGCTATCTAAGTTCGATAAGTTTAGTTGACAAAGAAATTACTTGGAATTATAATTTAAAATACTTTAATATGTTGAGTTATAAACTTTTTGTTTCGTGGTTACCACTGTATATAAGTCAAAATAGTGTAATTACTTAGATTTATAAATAGAATTATGATTTCTAAATAAAACAAGTATTCATGCTTATAATTTTTATTTGGACACTAGCAATTTGTAGTGGGCAAGAAATTTAAATTAAAAACTTAATATTTATAAACAAAATTTAAATTCAATGCAAGTGCTTTATGCACTCAGTTTTTACTATATGGCAATTAACTGTAAACTAGTACGCGAATACACCAAAGTAGTATTTAAACAAAATGCGTAATATTGGCGCGCGGAACGTCGTGCCACGCTAAACATACTCTGATCTGTTTTCACCTACGCGCCTAAGAAGCATAACTTCAAAAATCAGATGTGTACATCTGGGATACAGATCTGAGCCTCTAGTGTTAGATTGAACTATATACAACTAGCCTATAACTCCCTAAATTACGACACTATAAATATTAACTTCAATCGTTCATTAAATATTTTAAACCAACCAAGCCGCAGGACGAAGCTAGTTTAATTATAAATTTATTGCAAAACAACTTCTCAAATTTATGGGCATCTTGACATAACTTTTGTTTTACTGACTCACTAAACAAATTAAGTAGGTGATGCACTATCCGACTTGCTGAACATTTAATTGTATTGATGTACTAGCTTTGTCTCGCGGTTTCACCCGCATTTAAAAAACCGTAACATGACATACATATGAACAAAAGTGATAGCCGGCTCTAATGTACCTTGATAGTGACTGACATTAACGCAGACGATGGTTTTAATATTTTTAAAAGACGTAGGACTACTTCTTTTTCAAAAAATAGCCTCAGTTATGCCCTATACCATTAGCTAGCCAGTGAAAGTTTTATCAAAATCGGTCCAGCCGTTTCAAAGATTACCCGGAACAAACAGACAGGCAGATAGACAGACAGACAAAAAAAAGTATAACAACAACAACAACAAATACTCTTTATTTATAAACCAAATATTAAATACACATTACAAAAACATACAAAAAGTGTAGTATATAAGCGATTTCTTCCAGACAACCTTTGGGACGGAGTTAAAGATATATGAGACAAGATATATGGTACCCTAACCTAGCACTCCACATTTTCATAATATGATTTTTACTAGAACTACATTGTTGTGTCAATTTTACCTTAATATATAAGATATTATAAGTAAGTAAATTGTGTTATTACAGGGAAAAACAAAAGCAGTTAAAGGAAGAGAAAAAGGAAAAACGCAAAACACAAAAGGGCGAGCGCAAAAGGTAGCAGCCATAATGTAGCAAGTGAACACAAGTGTTCAGCTTTGCTACTACAATTACTATTAAAATATCCTTAGAAATTATTGATCTGTTTAGAAGCTAACTTCTAGCAATTATTATCACATGGTGCCACTTGCAATTTTTGGTAATGAAGCATAAATTCTCAAGTAAAATTGTAATTTGTAGTCTTCCATTAATGGATGACTCTGTTATGATTTTTAATGTTAGAATAATGTCTTAAAACTGTCTAAAGATATGAGTATGATGTGATTATTAATATATAATGTTTAAGGCTAACCAGCCATTGGCTACAATCACTTGAGTGATAGTTGCTAAAGCTACGATCTTACTACTAAATAGTTGCTTAAACTGCTGCAACTGCCACTTGTGTGGTACATAATCGATTTTATTCGAAAAATCTGTCAACGCGTCTGTATAGATGCATATGCTATGCTATGAATAGTCACTGAGCGATTTGACACAGTTTCGGTAGTCGCGTTAAACACAACTTAATCGTAAATGCTGCTCAAGCTAAAGTAGCCAATGGGCTGTCAGGCTTAGTATGCTTCAAAAATTACCAAACTTTGAAATAAATGATTGTTATGAATAAACCTTATTAATTGGAAGGAAACAGAGTAAATTGTTCCTATGCCAAGTGTACCTTAATAAATGGCAATATATTATGTTGTTCCAATGTTTTGTTGAAAATGTTTGTAAGTAGGTGTGTAAGAATTTCTTTTGACTAATCACTTGTATCTTAAAACTTTAAGTACTGGTCCTGTTAATATGATAATTGGTTAAAAATAATATTGCAGTGCTATTAAATATGGGTTTTTATTATTCTCAGGATATTTTAAAGTAATTTTGTCATGTAAGTTAGATGTAGTTTTGAAGCACTTTGCAATAAAAATCAAACAAGTTGCCAATAATTTGTAACGTTGTGGTCTAAAAGTTTATCAAAACTTTTATATAAATACTTGTGATTTTTAAAGAAGCGAAATGACTATTTTTTGTTCTTCAACATTTGTGTGTATTGTTTTCAATGCTTGTTAATTAGAATATGCCTAGCGCACTAAGTGAGGCTGTGGAAATCTATTAAGAAGTTGTCATCAGCAATATTGTGTAAAAAATGCTGTGATGCAATTCAGCTATTTAGTGTAATAAACGTCATAACAATAAAATATGTTAGTGTCTTGGAGTAAGACAAGTAATATGAATTATATGATATTATTAAAGCCAAGTACGTATGTAATATGTATGCATATTGCATTGCAGAAATTCTGAGAAGTACATTTATACATATGAAGTATCTCACATTCAATTTGATACACAGAGTATATCTAGAATTTGGCAGTGCTATGTGTTCTGATAAAATGCACCAATTTTTGTATGTGCAAATATTAACAAATCATTGTTAAAAATAACAGTATTCTTCATGAACTGTATGTTTATCCAAAATAAAAAGTATTTGTCAATATGCCTTTTGTGTGCTTTCAGAATTCAGTATTCTTTACCTCAACAGCAATATTGATAAGGCTAAAAGTTATGATATAAAAATATTTTAAAACTTTACAATAGTTAATATACATGTATGTATCACAAATTACTTGTTTTAAATAAATTTACATTATATGATTAATTGGGCATTTTATTTTATGTTCTATAAATACAAAGATGTAAACACTTGAAAGGAATTGTAAGTCAAGCCACTGTTTTGTTTTCACTAGCACTGTCCTTATGATCGGTATTTGCTTCTATTTCTTCTGTAATGACAAAATTATGGGAACATCCAGCATAAATTTGAGTTATTTTAGAGTCACATTTTTCAATGGGTACCATGGTAGGGGCGAAGATGCAGTCTCCGGAAGTTGTTCCGGTATTTGAATGTTCATTCCAACCCCACGCCCATAAACTGTTATCGTCTGCTAAGCAAATTGTATGTTCAGATCCTAAGGCCACATCTGCTACATTTCTACCATCTGGAATAAATTAAATTTAAACACAAGTATTTTATACAGATTTCATGAAATATATTCCTTATTTAACTCGGGGATCAATGCATATCAAATGAATTTATATAAAGAGGTTCATAAAATCGCTGAAGAAAGTGGTTTTTATGGTTACCTGGTAGTTTTATTCGAGCAATTTTCCCCTCAAAAGGTAAATCTGTGCCAAGTTGTCCATAATTGTTCCGCCCCCATGTGAGGAGGCTACCATCTTCTAGCCAAAGTAAAATATTAGTCCATCCACTCAAAAGTTTCTTTACATTTTGTTTTACATCTATGTCTATCTTCTGTGGCACGAATACACATTTATATTTCTCTGTACTCAACAACAGCTGCCCGTGTCTATTGTGACCCCATACATATAATGCTTTCTCATTGCTGTTCCAAGCAACTGTGTGGTTCTGTCCACAAGATATGTGTGATATGTTACAAACTTTAGCTACTTTTTGGAATCTGTCTGATGATAAAATATCATAGCCCAGTCCCAGTTGGCCATGCTTACCGCAACCGGTAGACCAAACCTCACCCTTCGAGTTAAATATCGCAGAATGCCTTAACCCCATTGACAGTGCACAGGCATTAACTTGTAGCCTGATGGGTTTCACACTCTCAGGAAAGTGCTTTTTGGGGAGTCCTAGTTGGCCATTGCTGTTACAGCCCCACACAAACAAGAACTGATCATCTGTGACCGCACAGCTGAAGTCCCATCCACATGCAATGTTAGTAAATTTTATACCGCTCAAGCGCCATACTCTTTGAAATGTCGCCGTTTCATCAACACCTAATTGTTTTTTCGAATTCCATCCACAGGAAAACAGCTTACCATCTTCATCTAGCAGAATAGTGTGTCCGCCGCCGCAAGCGATTTGTTTTATTTTACCCCACATACCTGGTTCGATTATGTGCGGTGTTTCTACTTGTTCACTTTTTATACCAACTCCTAATTGTCCATGCGAATTTGCTCCCTTGAAATAAAAATAAAAATTAGATTAAGTTCGCAGGATTTAAGATTGGGGCTATTTTAATATAAAATAAATAGTTACCCATGACCACAACATTCTGAAAATACTGAATTTCTATAAAAAAAATTACAGTAAACCTAAGGGCTTTCACTGTAGTAATAATTATTTTGAATTATCCATTGAATTTTAAAGAAGATATTCTCCGTTTATATGTCACATATGTATAAAAGTTTTTAAATATTATATTATATTTTTCAATTAACAAACAATATAGCGTTCTTACTCGCATCTGACCAATGACGACTTGTAGCTGGAGGTACATCAGCAAGTATTAATAGCCTAGTTGTATCACATCCATAAGAAGATAATAGACTCTGAGGATTTACACCATTATATTTTGATTTACTCATTTTTTCCCACTGTACAGAAACAGCTTCACCAGTACCTTTCTCCTTATACTTCTTACCCACATTTTCAACATTTTCTACAGGGATATATTTTCCTGAGGACTTCACTTTGTAAGATTGTCCCATTATCATTCCCTGGACCAACAACTTTTTAAATGGTTCTTTAGATGGTGTCCAGCAAAGCGAGTGTAAGAAAAAGCTCATAAAACGAGCATAATACAAGTGTAGTACTGCATGTTCTTTGCCTCCAATATAACAAGTGACTGGCACCTTTCCCGTAAGATGGTCCTTGTTAAATGGCAGTTTATCATTATTTGAATCTAAATATCGATAATAATACCATGATGAATCAACAAAAGTATCCATAGTATCAGTTTCTCTTTTTGCACTTGCCAAACATTGGGGGCATTTACAATCTACCCAATCATTTAGCTTTGATAATGCACTGCTACCAGTTTCTGTTTTACTTATTTCTGGTAATTTAACAGGAAGGTCCTTATATGGTACAGGTACAGGTCCACACTGAGGGCAGTGTATTATTGGTATTGGAGTACCCCAGTATCTCTGCCTGGAGATTAACCAATCTTTAAGTTTCGAACTTACAAAGTATCCACCACATTGTTTTAAAGCGATGTCAACTGCCTTCTTATTTTCGTTTTCAATATTGGCATTAAATTTCTTCTTATTAAGTGGTAGATTTAAGAATGCAGACAACTTTTTATCATTTTCATCAACTGATGCACAAGCTATGTATACATCTCTACCTTCAGGATATTCAACATTATCACTAACAATTACTGGCATGTCTGAATTAGTAAAGGGATTATGACATGATAAATTATTCATTTTTGTTCTATCTAGTTCTTGTAAAAGAACATGATTGGAAGACATAGTTAGATATTCGCCATGGATAAACTTATAAGGATCTGATGTCCAAACATCAAATGATTTCATACTGTTATCAATTTTCATTTCAAACTTTACTACTATGCCATTGCATTCACCAATCCAATGTTTTTGCAAATTAATTATATCATTCCAGTTTTCCAATTGCTTGCTATCCAATCCATCATACAAACTTTTAGCATACTTTGTAGTTTTAATAAACCATTGTGTTAGGATCTTTTTCTCTACCTTTGCTCCTGACCGCCAAGAGCATCCATTATCATCAACCTGTTCATCGGCTAGCACTGTTTTGTCTACAGGATCCCAGTTGACGTTTGCCTGCAAAAGAAGAACATATTATGAAAAAAATAAGATTGATAAAAATTCATAAATTATCTTACAACATCAACATTATTTTACAACCCTTAAGATAAGACCATGAACTTTATTAAGGAAACGTACAGAGAATGTCATTTTAATTATTACTTGTTACATTAATAAATTCACTTACTTTGCTTTGATAAGCCAAACCATTTTCATACAACTTTAGAAATATGTACTGTGTCCATTTGTAATAACTAGGGTCACATGTGTTGACCTCCTTATCCCAGTCAAAGTTAAAGCCAAGTTGTAGAAGCTGAGCCTTCATTGTCCGTATGTTTGACTCAGTCCATATATGAGGTAGTATGTTCCTTTCAATAGCAGCATTTTCGGCTGGTAGGCCAAATGCATCCCAACCAATTGGATGTATAACATTGATATCATTTAATTTATGAAATCTCGCAATGGTATCTGATATTGAATACACTCTCACATGGCCCATGTGTAAATTGCCCGAGGGATATGGAAACATTGGAAGGATATAGTATGATGACTTATTGGCATCATGACATGATTTACTCAGTACTACACTGGACCAATGCTTTTCTATTTTTAATTTTATTTCAGTTGAAATATTTTCATCCTAAAATTTAATTAGAATAATTAATTTTAAAACATAAGAATAAGCAAACAACTACTGTATAACTCTCTAATTGAACTTACCCAGTACCCTAGACTACTTTGACTACGAAAAAACTGAAATACTTTGATTCTTAACTGTTTGCTATAATTTGCTTTTTTTAAACACAAGCTAAAAGCATAAATTGACATTTTGATGTATTATTAAATCATATAAATAGGTATTTTTAAACGAATGCAATTCTCATTTAAATTCACAAGTCATTAATTTGTTCCATTTTTTCCACCAGCCACTGAATTTAAGAATTTATGCAGTTTAACCACATTTACTTCATTATTTTATTCACAAATGCTCAGGTTCAGGTTCAGCTAGTTCGCCTAGCTCAGTCAGTAGCTCCTCGCTCATTTCATAGATGAGTCTCTGTCTAAAAACTAAAAAGCAGCAACTTGTCATTGTCATTGTCATGTGTTGTCTTCATTATGTTTCTGTCATTGTCATTGGGTGCGTTCCAGATAGAGCCCAAAATGAGATCGCGAGCGATCGCTACCGTACCGTCAATGCAGATGACGTCACTGTTGACAAACACATCTCGCCCACTTCACTCATGTAATATTCGTGGGGTCCTTGAAGGAATAAGTGGGGTCGGAGTTATTATAAATTAATTTTTTTAACGTTTGACATACAGCGCTCAATTCTTTTCAAACTCCACAGCTCAAACAGTTTAACTTTGGAGCATTCTTCATATGTGCTTTACTCTTTGGATTCTTGAACTTTTTTATCATAATAATATAGGTATCACAATATGTTTTATATTATAATAGTATATTGACGCATACTCTTAAAAACCCTCGAAATATATTATTATATCAATAAATGGGCTTAAATCAATCCTATTGTCTATCGAAAATATTGGTATCATTGATATAGGATGACAGAGATGACTGATTATAAACGTTACCAAAATCTATAATATATGCATGTTTGTAGGTGAACGGGTGAAAATTAGTATAATTATATCTAATTATGAAGTTTATTTATTTACGGCCACAAAAATGAAAATGCAATTATAAAACCTAATTTAGGAGCCAATAAACGTGATATTTTGACAAAAAATATATATAAATGTTATAATAAAAAATCGTGTTTACTCGCGAAACGTATGATTTTGCGGGTTACTGGATTTTGTCACAACACAATCAGCTACTCAGGATGACACAAATTTAAAAAAGTATTTTTCCTGAAATATGAGAGCGGTATGTAACCGGACGACGCTAACAGATCTTTATTAACACGTTTGACTTTGCATCTCTTTCTCACTAGTAGAAATTTATATGAATTTAGATATCTTCTTTCCACGCATTATTGGTCTTTAGCGTAGCGAAAAATTCTAAGTTTATGGTCCATCATGAATAACATACCATGACTATCATGAATATCATACATAACTCTTTAATATTTTTCTTATATAATGTACATATATTATGATCCAATTAAGTTAACAATAAAAAAATACGTAAGGACAACATAAATCACATACTTAGACAGTATACATTAAACCTTGTTATATCTGCCAAAATTGAAACAAAGTATAAAATAAAGTAACGTTTTGCACGATTTCAGCCACAATACGAATACAGCGGCGAATTGGTGAAAAACCTGATCGTACTCGTATGAACGGTTTAATCCTTTTTGTTGCTTTGGAACGAATCGCCGGTCTCATGGAGCTTTCATTGTTGTATTGTGACTATTGTTTCGTCTACGTCCTGTTGTTTGTTTTCCTTTAGCCTTCCTTGTAATCGATTCCCATCTATGCTTCTTATTTATTTTCCATTGTAACCTTTGAATAAGATAGAAATTATACAAACATACAATATGATCATGGTCATTAGGTATGAACTGGTCATTCTACACGGCTTTAAATCTAAGGCTATTTTTCCAACATCTGCATATTTAATAACTTGTTTTGAAGGTGAAGGTTAATATCGCGAGAAGGCCTACGCTTTTAGACATAATGCGTAAGAATTATCCGTTCCTGTATTTTTGTTCCTACAGACCTTGAATAAATTCTAACAATACGCACTTGGCCAGCGTGCTTGCCACAGTAAAAATATTTAAGACAAAAAAACCGCCGTGACAACGATCCATGCAACTGGGTCGAAATATCGGCAAAATTAACAAAACGTATCGTGAGTACCCGTTACATATTAAAATAT
>DWPG01000312.1:0-10047 GCA_018251495.1 Autochton cellus | reverse complement strand
GAGCGAGCAGACGAACAACTTCATCGTCACCACGAAGGAGGCGCTCGATGCCAAGATGGACTCGCACGAGGAGAAGCGCGAGGCGTACATCAACGAGCTGCGCGCGCGCCTTAAGGATCATCTTGAAGGTGTTGAAAAGACCAGGTATCAGCTTTGAGTTTTTTTAATGATGTTTTGTTTTCGAAATAATACAGTAGATACGTTCGTAAGTTTACGTCTTCGCAAACGATTCCTTACTATTTGAGTCTTTAGTTGCATATGAGTAACTTATAGGAATATTAATTTTCTTCAATTTGAAACTTAAAGTTCCCAGGATATTTAGTAAATTTTCTTAAACTCCTAAATATGTGTACAAAACATTGTTTTGAGTAAAAACCATATGTATACCTAATTATTTATAGACAAAACAAAACGGTGTCAATTAACAAACAAACAAGTGGCCAAGAGCGTAATCTACATATTTATAGAATGCAATGGAGATGAATCTAAGTGGAGCCGGGTCATTAGTCGTCAGAACCGTTTCCCTCTTGACCGGGTTATGCACAAAGCGGGGTGTGTGGGTCGCGACTGGAACACGTCACACGTCGACGCCACTGGAGTACCTACGCAGGCGATTTAAATGGCATAGGCATAGTTTTGAAATGTAACCTATACATAATTTTGGAATCATACATGATCAAACCAAAATGACGTAGGACTTCAAAAAAGGTGCAAAAACTTCAAAGCTGACGATGCCTTGGCATTCTCTGGATTTGCAAATGCCCATATGCGACGGTGACTACTTTCCATCAGTTAGCCCGTCTACCTTATCATCATTACCTTATCATTAAGTACATCTGTAAAAAATACTTCTGTTTCAAGGTAAAAATATGTGTTTGATAAGTAGTGTAACAGACTATGGACATCTGTAAAAACCCCAAATAGGGTTCGTTTTTACTCCTAAGGACTAAGTTGGAGCGCGTGAATTTCTCTGCCATACCACATCTTTCAAACTAGAACACACCAGCGATTGACATGGCTGTTATAAGGCAGAATTAGGTACGTAATAGGTAGGTGGCGGTAGTGCCGCGGTACCCACCTTTAAAGTATGTCATGTTACGAGGTATATTGAAGACACGTTTTCTGATACGGAGATGTTGTCGAGGCCCGACAGATAAGGGTGCCTTTTCATAGGGCTCAAGTAGCTTCGGTAGACAGTACGTGCCGAGTGCCCGTATGTCTTAGTATCAAGGAGTCGTGTTTTATTCTTGTTAATATAGGTTTTTCCATCTTGACACTTGGTACTTTATAAAAGTCACAGTTTGATTTTAATTCTGTTAACGAAACGCGGGGAAAATATCTAGCAAGTTTATAATGATGATTCATTGACCAATTATTTAATTCTTGACATGAGAAATAGGTCAGCCTTCATTACGATAGTTAAACTACACATTTTATTAAAACAAATATTATACAGTTCAATCGCGATTATCTCTTTTTTTTATCAGACAAATACTGACCTTTAAAGCTTACTAACACATACTGTACAAGTGTTGTAGTCTCTATGGATTTCGGTATCCGCATTGCGCTAATCCACTATGTACGAACACTCGCCTGTAGTCAACCACCGTTGCCACGACAGGTTGACCCTGGAACAGCAGACCGCCGAGGTGTACAAGGCGATCGAGGAGAAGATGAACACGGCGGCCGACAAGCGCGACGAGAACATCAAGAAGATGCTCGAGCGTCTGCGCGAACATGTTAGTAGAAATGCTTCTTTTTGAAACATTCTGGAACTTTCTTTCCTTGCCTGCTGGTGCTAAGATTTAAGCACGTGCCAGTTTTGCCTATTGGCAGCTGAAATTGTAAGCTTTAAAGACAATTCCAAGAAGTTTGGTTGAGTAATGTTTGGTGTTTTTTAACTTTGGCTCCGATTGACCAATTACTCAATGTATGTTTAAGTCCCGCTGACGTTAGCAATAAAGCGCTACAATTTTCCTTTTTAGCAATATTATACCCACCCTTAAGTAGAGCCTTGCCAACTTTGGGTGAACAGTGGACCTCAAGAGACTGATAGACGGATGATACTCACTTTTATGATCAGATCCTGTATTGTATAGCATTACACCCGTCTAATTGAAGAAGAATTACTATAATAATGAGCCGCAGGTATTCTCCGTTCAAGCGAAAAGTGAATCGTAACCAAGGATGAAACTTTATTACCGGTAACCCGTCTTTCAAGCTTTAAAAATATGGACATATTCCCGTAACTCCCCAGGAGGAGCAAGTGCGCAAGGTGCGCGCCGGCAACCAGGAGCGCTTCCAGCAGCTGGAGAGCGCCATCCAGGAGAAGCTGCAGCAGGCCGCCGACCGCCGCCTACAGCTCGAGGCCGAGCAGCGGGAGAAGCTCCGTAATCATGTGAGTTCAACACTTCCTCCCTCTCTCTCTTTCTCTCTCCTCTGTCTTTTAAAGGCAGTGCTACGTTATCTGTTTCCCTCTCTTTGTCTTTCTACGAAATTTTTAGAAGCGGCATAGTTACAAGGTAATTTGGAGCTCCCGAGTAAGGCTGCATTCGTGTAAGTATTGTTGCTGCTCTCATGTTGTTGTCTCTCATGTCATCATCCTCAACATTTTAGTGTCACACACGTATCATAGGAGAAGGAACATAAATGGAGATGGAAGATGCTAAAGTGTCTGTTATTTTTAAGAATCTTGCAGCTAAAGAAGGGAGTATTTGCCAAATCCAGTTATAAACATCCTCTAGAAGTATTCCCGGAGGGCTAGGACTGTGGTTTTTCAAAAAAGGTGCAAAGAGCTCTCTTTCACAGCCGGCGATGCATTGGTGACTCTCTGGTGTTGTAAATGGCCATATGCGTCGGTGGTTACTATCTGTCATGTCTGCCTTATCTGTTTAAGTAATTAAAGCAGGGCCGACGACCTTCAGCTGGGTAACAAGGAAATAGCCACATATCTTCTCTTAGTCAGCGTAGCGATTACAGCACTTCCAGCTGAAAGATCGTTACTGCCTACAACATTCGTCGGTCGAAGACAGACAATCGTTTCATTATGGATGTATCATATTTTTATTTTAACATTTGCATTGTTTAATATAATATTGTTTCTTGCAACCATGGAATGTTTTATGTTTAACATGTATCATAATTTGTCATAGTCGTTCAACCCCCTTTTAATTTTGTCAAGCATGAATTGTTTTGAAGCAAAACCAGTTGATGTAAATTATATTTTTTTATTACTAATTATTCTTTCAATATCAAAATTAGTTAAAATACAGAAATAGGTATAAAAAATTTGGTCCCATTAATGCGACCTAATTTTAATTAGTAGATCATTGAATGAATACTATCCATTAAAATAATAATTCATTAAAATACATCTACCACTGGGCGCTTAGAACCTTTTTCTTCTTTGAGTCGTGAATTTGAATATTCACGTACATTCATTTCTTTCTCTGAACTCAATATTTCAATAGTACATTTATATGAATACACCTTTGTCAACTTTAATGCAGTTTCGCTTTTGGAATTATATTTAATTTAGACTAACTGGTTTTGTTTCGTCATTCAGTTACACGTCCGACATTGATTTTACTTTGTCCATGCATGCGTTTATTTTTTTTTATTTTTGTTCATCATCCGGGAGTAGAGCATTAAGCTGGCGGAGGCGCGCTCGGCGGTCTCGGCCAAGGTGGAGGAGATCACGAAGGACATCGAGAGCAAGCTCACCGCCGCCGAGATCAACCGGGAGAAGGAGATGCAGCGGAAACTCGATTTTCTCAAAAAGGAGGTATGTTAGTTAGATTTTGGTTTTGTCAATTAGTAGGTGCGTTGGTTATTTTATTGGTGAGATTGTATCGATGATTAGTGCATGTGGTTCTATGAATGTTATGTCTTGGTAGTTTTAAAGTATACAAGTGGATGAATGGTAACTTAAGAAATGAAGGATTGTGTGAACCCCCCCCCACAATTTTATATTTTACAATAATTATAGTTATACGAAAGGCCAAACAATACATGGGGGTTACATCGTAAGATTAGTAAGGCATTAAGGTCCTCCACCGATTATCGGTTGATCGTATGACACTTAAAAAAATAGTAGGGGTTGAAAATTGTAGAAATGTACTTACTGGTTTTCAGGCTGGCTGACTAGTCAGTCAGATATCAAACCGTGGATATTTTTGATTTTTACATTTTTGTCAATACAACATGTATTGACAAAAATCTTCTCAAAAATCAAAAGTCAGAGATTCTTGTAGAATATCAATAATTTGCGAATACATTTTAGTTTCATGTGATGGCCTCCATTCACGATTCCTTAAGGTCGGTAAAAAAGTACTCTCCTATGGAGAGTTTAAGATTCCATGCAACAATGATTTCTGACTACATTTTTAAATTAATTCGAGAACATCATGATGTTTTCTTTTTTTCGAATTCTATTGCGCTTGGCTTCCAACCAGATGTTAAATGAGAATGAATAGGTTTATTGTCTCTGCTACGCGTAGCGCTATGCGTAGTGAAGCTGGCCTGAGACTTAATAGTTTTTTAAACAACTTAAAACATGGATCGTTAAGAAAGAGCTTAGTCTACTTAAAAAAAGAATAAATTAGGATAACATGATATCACAAATATTAGACATAATCCAAAATTTTATTCTCTTTTTTAATATTTTAAGCCGCAGTTTAACAAAAATAGTTTCACGTATGGTTATGTAAAATTTAAGGATTTTTGAAATTATAGTTCGTTTATTGCGTTTGGTAAAAATAAAAATGATCAGAGTGAATTTATACAAAACTGACATCTAAAATCAACATCATACAATTATCTAGTAAAACTCGCGGCATGTATCTGTTAAGTGCGTTTGTAGACGAAGGAATACAGTCATACAGCCTAGTTTGTGTAAATATCGTGAAGAATATATAAATAATAGATGGAGTGAGGAAAGCTGAAAATTTGATACTTTACAGAATTGAATTCAAAGGAATGCAAATATATTCTATCTTTACATAATATATGTCGACTTACATTAAGTATTTATTGCATTATAATTATCCACTCTACTAAAAGTAATAATAGTTTAAATCATCATTAACAATTCTTACATCGTTTACCTATGTACGAGTTCTGTGGTACTAGTCAGAGTTGGCGTACAGATGGTGTTGCACAAAATTGGCTGATTCACACGGTTCTGAGATGAGTTTCGTGAAACCTAATAACAAATATTTTTATCGTAACATATTAGATTGCGTTGTACAAACATCGCTGAGTCTTGTATTCTGTGCGATAGACACTGCAAAGTCTGAGATCGGCTTTTATTTGCTTTATTGGCTGCTTAAAACATTGTATATTTAAACGTACGTACGTGGACGACCGGACGTACGAAACCCTAAAATTTTCATAAAAGCAATAAAATATACTTTGACATCGATATGCGCTCGTTTTATTGCAAACTAATTGAAGCGAATGCGATATTTGTTACCATACGATATATTGATACAAAGGGGTGCGATAATATCGCGTTTCGGTACAAGCTCGTACGATACGGTTACGATGCGATATATCGATACAACAGACTTTTTAGGCATTTCTAATTCTGCAAGTGCAAGTAATTACCCGACTGGATCAGAAGGAGGGTAATGTTTTTCGAACGTATGTCTGTATGTATGTCCATTTCTTTGGCGCGCCCCACAGCCCAAACGGCTTGACGGATTTTAACATAAGAGGTGTCGTTAGAATCGTCTCAGTTGTCTTTGACAACTGGTAATGAAGGTAGTTAGGTTACTGGTATTTGAAAGGGGTAGAACTCTATGTGGTTCGACTTCGACAGCACTACCGCTACACCTATTTCTGCCTAATAACAGCAGCGTTAAGCGCTGCTGTGTTCTGGTCTAAAGTGTGTGGTAAGGGATACATACTTATCCGAGGCGTTCCAACTTAGTCCTCAGGGGTAACAACCCAGCAACGCATCTATGGTCAATCTTAGGCAGGACTGATTGTATCTGGGATTGATAATAAATGTCCATGGGTGGCAGTGGCCATTTACCATCACAGGTGGACTGCATGCTCGTTTGTTACTTCCACACTATAATAATAATAAATAATATTTTACAGATCGTGGGGGTACAAAATGAACTTAATATAATTTTATAATTGCCTGCAATATAGAAGGTGCAAGGAAAACAAAGTACACATTAAAATAATCATTTATTAATTGAGAAATACGATGTCAAACATGTGGCTGTAAACTTTTGAAATAGGTACTTAACATTTTGTTCTCTGAGAGAACTTTACTTTTAAAATTGTTGAACAATATATCGAATTGAATATTTACATAGTGTTTTTTACAAATTTACATAGTTGTAGGTACATTTTAGTAAAGCTACTCATTTTCCGCCCTCTCTTTCACTAAAGTTTTCCTGTAGTAACAACGTCTAGTTACAACACCTCACTTCTTTTTCCCGTCATCACATCAGTACAATTCATACTTCGTATAGCACTGTCATTTTGTAATAATTTGTTCCGAACAAACATCAGTAAAACACCGACACTTTATTAACACTGATATAGAGCTCATCAGGCTAAAGAAGACTCTCGTAATGTTCATGAATTCTTTAAACTATTAGTCGATGGGTATTTATCGGCTGCGGCGTCAAAAGTGTAGTCGAGCATGACCGTTCCAGCGCGCGGCGGCCGGCGGCGCGTCCGCGGAGGCGACAGACAGCTCGGTGGAGGGCGTGGGCGCGGGGTAGTACACGGTGGGCGCGGGCGAGGCGGCGCGGCGCGGCCGGCTCAGCCGCGTCGAGCGCGTGTCCGAGCGCCGCAGCGTACCGTTGCGCGTCATGCGCAGCGACACCCGCTCTCCGCACGACGCAAACGAGTCATCGCGCGTGTGTTCTGGCGAGTCCCGTAGCGTCGTCCGGGCTCTGAGCCGTGCGGAACAGAACATCTTTAAAAATACGCGCTTAAATTTTTCTCCGAAAATTACATAGATGACAAAGTTGACGCTGCTATTTATGGTCACCAATAAATTGCTCGTTTTAACGAGTGGATCCAAGTTATCGAATGCATCGCCGAGAAAGACTTCGAAGGCGTTGGTGACGAGCGCCAGTAGGTTGCAGAGAAAGAAAACCAAGACGACGACGAGTAGCATGGTCGCCAGTCCAAGCTCGCGGCGCTGCACGCGCGACAACCGCGCCCGCTCCGCCTGCGCGCGCCTCACTTGCCTCACGATGCACGCATTCAACGCTGCCAGCGCCGAGAAGGGCACGATGTACATCACCACTAGGTACATCCAATGAATGTACACGGCTACGTATTTATCGGTGCGAAACTCCATGTTGGCCCTCACGCAATATATTATCTCTCCAAGATCCGCGTCACCCTCGGCCACTACTTCCGCTTCGAAGAACTTCGGTGCATTGTAGGCGAAGGCGAAGGCGGCCGTCCCAAGGACATACCATCTCGCGCGTGAAGACGTACAGAGCGCTTTCGCCCGAAAGGGATGACAGACGGCCACCCAGCGCTCCACAGTTACGATGAGCGTGAGATAAACGGACATGGTCTGCGCGACATTGGCCAGTGGATACGCGTAGGGCGTCAGATGCGGACATACGTGGTAGTAGTAATATCGCATCAGACCCGTGTAGGGATAGATCGCGGTGAGGCCGAAGAGCAGCACGGAGGTGAGGATGAGCACGGTGTCGCAGGCGGCGAGCCCCACGAGCAGGCAGTTGATGGAGGAGCGCATCTGCGGGCGCGAGAGCACGAGCACGGAGAGAGCGTTGCCGAGCAGCCCGCCCGCACCGATGGCGTTGAGCAGCACGCCGTGCACCACGAACCGGACCAGCTTGTCGGAGTCGGGCACGCCCACGTCCGTGTCGCACTCCAGCGCCGACCGGTTCATGTCGCGCGCGCTCCGCCGCCGCCGCCGCCGCCACCATGCTACTACCCGCCGGACATCTGGAAATACAACGAAACTTTCTTTAGCATGTGCACAACTAATAATAAATAGAACAATATAAGTTCATGCGCGGATTGGTTTTAAAGACAATCTAACATATACAATAACATATGCATTACAACAAAACTAAAATATACAATCAGAGATCAAAAATAACTTGCACTACCTAACCCCTTTCGACCATCGAACCGAGGTAAATAAATAGATAAGTAGAATCATGTTAAATCTTCTTTGTTAAGCAGAATTTTTAGAAATAAATTTTGACGGGTGCCAAGACGACATTGTAATATGTCACACAACGTAAGCAAATACATGTCCTCGTAAAGAGTGATTGAAGTGAACCATGTGGGTGGTTCGCGCGATAGCTGCGCTAGCGGCCGCCGCGTGCGTGGCCAGTGCGACCGGCGCGGACGACGAGCGAGACGCAGGCGTCCGAAATACTAGCGGCGCGGTCAGAGTGAACGGCGCGGACGATACAGGAGACGCGAACATGTCCGATGGCGCTCACGGCAGATACGCATTTTATCGTGACATGGAGTTGGTGCGCGGCGCGGCTGGCACGCGGCGGATTTTCGGCGGCGCCGCGGCCGAGTTGGAATTATTTCCGTGGGTTGTGGCGCTGCTGGACCGCTACTGGGCGGCGCGCTGCTCGGGCGCGGCGGTGGCCTCACACTGGGTACTGACGGCCGCGCACTGCGTCACGTCGCGGCTCGCCTACGTCAAGTATAACACGCGCCGCCCGGCTTCGCCCGACGGCGATTTTACCCCTGTTCACTATCTATACCGGCATCCCAAGTACGGGATATTTTTCACGATTTTATTAGAACAGTTTATACCTAGGATGTTATTTTTTAATACTTAGTGCGACAAATTCTTACATACGCCGTCATTTAGATACCATGAATTCAAGTTAAAATTTTGCCACTATTACGTCTAAAGTACTTAACGTGACTTAACTCCGTATTGCAATTTTATTATTATACGAATGCACGTATTTTCTTGCGTTCCCGACACCACTGTAACCACATTCGTTTGTGTTCGCAGATTCGACGTAGTGCAGACGACGGGCGAGTCAGCGGACGTGACGTTGCTGCACCATGACGTGGGGCTGGTGCGCACGCGCGACGCGATGCGCCTGCGCACGCCGCCACCTACCGACATCCATGTCGCCCTGCGTCGCTACGACCCACTCAACCTCGACGACGAGGAAGTGCAGGTCACGAAATCACATTACATACATGACAACGGTTTTCGTGTAAGTGATCAGGTACGGCCGCAAAATTCCCATCGAAATAGATAAACCGAATAGCTAATTTTATAGGAGACCATCCAATCGTTATGTAATAAAAAGGATTGCGTGTGGTGGTGGCAGTGAATGGTGCGTGTATGCGCAGGTGCTGGGGTTCGGGCGCACGGAGCGCTCGGTGCTGGGCGAGGAGCTGTTTGGGGCGCGGCTGCGGCTGGCGCGCTGCGCGCAGGCTGACTGGCTGCACTGCGTGTGCGGCGCGGCGCGCGGCTCCGCCCGCGGCGTCTGCTCGGGGGACTCCGGCGGGCCCGTGCTGTATCGCGATGTACAGGTACTCGTCTTTATTGTGTCGTGCACAGATTAAGCATCGGTGACACACTAATGGTTAATACTCGGCCTCCGAATGGAGGGGTCCGAGATTTTTCAAAGTTATGTGCCTATTAGAAATTAATTATCACTAAAATATCGTAAGGAAATCTACACGCATGACACTGTAAAAAATATATTCTCCAAGGTATGTAAAGTCTTCGTATTCGCACATGAGTAGCACTACCTTCTCACTCTGGGAGGAGACTCTTGCCCAGCAGAGAAACAGTAATTCGTTGATGACGACGCAATATTATTAAATATCGTTAGTTTTTGAGTTCCGTTTGGAATTGTAAATATGATCGGGTCGGCCAGGTGGGCGTAACGTCGATGGGCCCGGTGGAGTGCGCGCACGCCCGCGGGCTGCCGGCGGCGGGCGCCACCAGCGTGTTCACCTCGCTGTACCCGTACGCGGACGTGGTCAACGCCACCATCCCGGACACGCACGCGGCGCTGCGCCTGCCGCGCGTGTCCCGCGCGC
>DWPG01000311.1:0-10052 GCA_018251495.1 Autochton cellus | reverse complement strand
AATTGAAATTGGTGTAGAAACTTCGGAGTTATTCAAGATTATAAGAATTCGTGTTTTTCCCATTTTCAGGGAAAACTGCCAAATTTTTTCCAATTTCCATAAAATGGGACCTAAGTTGAAAGTAGACACATACAATGGCGTTTGAATCTTGTCGATCGGTCGCGGCATCGCGAAATACTCGCTGGTTAACATAAAAAAAAATATATATATACACGAATAGATAACCTCTTTCCTTTGGGAAGTCGGTTAAAAAGCATCTGCCACCTTTATCTTTAAAACGATGAAAATATAAATCGCTCACGCTTACACGCTCTCAGTGTGACTGGTTCGTAACTTAGCCAATGACATGCTCTATTCAGATAGGTCGTAGGGTCAAGATCTGTATGAAAAATCGGCACAATTTCTTGTAACACAATAGACTACATTACAACACAATGGCTTATTTGATGGAGCCTTGGTATTTTATGCTACTTTAGTCAGATGCATGTAATCTTGCCATTATTTAAATTAAAAATCTCTATAGAGAAGGCCTTATTGATAAAGATGACGCAAATAACGGAACATAAAAGTTTAATAGTGAATGACGTGTTATTTTAATAAGAATAAGAATAGCAAACGAGCATTCATCTGATGGTAGGTGGCCACTGCCGCCCATGGACATCTGTAATCTACCCAAGATAAGATCAAAGACCTACCTAAGGTTGACTACAGATGTGTTGCTACCCCTAAGGACTAAGTTGCAACGCCTCGTATAAGTATGTCACCCTACCACACCATTCAGACCAGAACACAGCAGCGCTTAACACTGCTGTTATTAGGCAGAAATAGATTTACGATACCCAAACGAGACTGTACAATGTACATGTAAGTTAGGTATAGTAAGACCAAATGCATTAATGACGAGATTTTTTCACGTATTGAATCAACATTGTCAATCTGGCCTTAGAATAATATTTTAGTTATACAAAAAGCTCTTCACTTGTCGCGTTAATGAAATACCAAAACGTCCTTGGCCTTTGGCCTTGAGTATCTGGCCGTTCAAGACCTTCCGGATCTAACAGAACCTCTTTGACCTGATGTCACGTTGTAGATGTCACGTACACAGTGGGCGGTTAGGATGCACGTTTTCTGCACAACTGTTTTAAGCACTCATGTGTTCTAGTTTGAAGGGTGTGGTAATGGAGAAATACTTATACGCGGCATTCCAGCTTAGTCCTCAAGGGTAGTAATGCATCTGTGGCCGACCTTAGTTAGGACTCTAATCTTATCTGAGTTTAAGATGTTACAGACGTTTTGAAGGTGGTAGAACCTTTCGGGATTCAACACCGGAGACAACACCGCCACACTTATTTCTGCTTTATAAAAGTAGTACTTATAACGCTGTTTTGTTCTGGTTTGAAGGGCGTGGTAAGAGAGTTTGGTAAATCATACTATCCAAAGCGGTCTAACTTGCTCTTTACGTATCCGCAATGAATGGCGTTCCAACTTAGTTCTCAGGGGTAGCAACGCATCTGTGGTCAATCTTAGGACTTTGATCTTATACTTACATTAATTACAAATGTCCATGGGCGGCCGAGGCCACTTACCATCAGATGGACTGCATGCTCGTTTGCTACTTCCAAATTATAAAAAAAATGTGAACTGCATGCTCGTTTACTACTTTATTATAAAAAAAAACGAACTACGAAAAGTGTTGCTACCAAAATTACATTAAGATCGATAGAATGATTATGTTAGATTATCTCCTTGTATTGTAAACTTCAGAAATACAATGTAGTTCGACCTCTTTTCACACTAGCTCAATATAAGCGGCGCAGATTTATCAAAGATAGAGACGCAAGTTTTAATGAACTGTCATATTCTCCAGACCTTTGGGCGAAACTAGACTTTAGGCAGCATAATAGCTTAATCTAAAGTCTAGAAACATTGTGAAATGTGTTTGATCTCAGTAGAAGTTTAAATGCCAGTATAATATCGCCTCGTAAATTGTATTCATTTAAATATTAAGTTATTTTGAATAATTTAAGTTTGTGACAGGTAAGAACTTCGGTAGGGGAATTTTTCTTTGGATTTTGTACTTTTAAGTTTAAAGTTACCTGACCTGACCTGACTAATATAATTCATATCAAGTTTTCGTAGGTTTTATATTATATTTTTGGTTAATCTATTTTAATACATTATGATAAGATAACATAAAGTAAGTAAACATTTTTATGATTTTCTTTGAAAACAATGTGGTTCTTTTATTTTCGCGCATAATGCATGTGGGTAAAAAGGTACATAAACAAAAATATTGGAATATGTGTATACGTAATGTATTTTTTTGTTTAAATGTGTATAAATATGTATATATGTATATAAAATATGTACATATTTTCATTATTATTTTATTTTTCTACACGTTCTGCAAATTTGGACAGCAACTTTAAAGTAATTAAGAAACCGAACTTTTTGGTTATTAAATGATTAAAATACGTGGTAAAAAAATCTACGTCTAATATTCACCGTGTTTTATTCACCAAACTTCGAACAAAGGTTGTGCTGGAGTAAAAGCAAGGATATTTACGATTAGTTTTAACCGTAGTTGCGGTATAGCTTGGTTTTACCGAACTTTTTTATACTCCCATTAGCATCGGCGTATTGCGGAATACCAACCGAAAAGCTCCATACCCGCTCGTTAGCGGTCGCTTTTTATGGTCCATAGCGCAAGTTAAAATAAATCGTTGTACCAATATGTTAGTGTGTAAACGCAAAAAGGTTTTACGTAGGAACGTTATTGGTTGCGATCAGGTCTGTTTTCTAGTTTCTAGATTTCTAGTTTTATACTAACAAGTGCTAGGTTAAATTGCGCCTTCGACCTATTTCAATATGGTGAGTTTTTTGTTTAGCGTCAATAATAAGAATATGCGTTTTAAAGACGTTGCTATACCATATTTTACAATGATCGTCACACTTGACCAGCACTTAGAGGTTAACTGGTTTAATTTCCACCCAAAAAAGGTAAAAATTATATTTCTGTATTATTAAAAAAAATGTACCATTAATTAACAGTCTTTGTATTTATATTTTTATTAACCTGATTTAAAATTTACCGGCCTTATCCACATACGAACACATCTTCTGTAAGCGTTCTGCTTTTGTCGGTTGATTTTGGATATTTTAAATCATCGTAATCATAAGTTAGGGTGTCTAGGACAAATACGTATCTATGTATTATTTCCAAATTAGCCGTGCCCGATTCAAATAGTTTTCGATTCAATCAAGTTGAGAACGAACTGTTATTTAAACATTATTTAGTGACGTCACATGGATTTGATAGGGCCGGGCCGGCCCTGAGCATCGGCTCATAAATCACTTGGACACTATGCGTCAGCCAGTCTAGAATATGTTTGCTATTAAAAAATTAACCCTATGTGAATAGGTACTATAAATTTAACTCTCGATACGTTCTGTTTATCAATTTGAAAGCTACTGGACTCATGTCAATACATATCTTTAAAAATATAATTATTTGTTAATAGAAAATCATTAATTTTAAACAAAGCTTGAATACTACATATCAACTCGTTTATTACTTGAAAATTATGGATACATGGATACAATAAATGAATACGTATTATTTTAAGGCGAAGATACATTTAAATTGAAATCTCAAAAAAATCTAATAACAAGCTATACTTATAGGAACACTTGAACTAAATATGGATGTATTATATGTTTTACCTCATCGTCAGATGAAAATAAATTCAGGTTCAATTGTTTTGTATGAAATCATTTTTAAGCATTGCACAGTAATGCTTAGATGAGCATAGAAACATTTCTTGAAAATTTATCTCTTATTATCCCCCAAGGGGTATCCTTGTATGAGGAGATAAAAACAAGTTAGCTACAAGTTAATTTTACTTTTATTCCGTTGGATGAAGTGTTATTTGAACGCTATTTAGTGACGTCACGTGCATCTGATAGATCCGGCCCTCTGCGTCGGCTCGTAAATCACGCGGACAGTACGTGTCGAACTATGCGTAATGGTTTTCCTTTATATTATTTGCAGTTTAAGTCCTCTACAAGCTGTACTACATATATAATTGGGTACTACTACTACTTGTGCTACTAGCAATATTTTAATGTAATTAGATTTGAAACCTAGGCTACATAATAACGCGAGCGCGTTAAATACAGAGGTATAGTGACTAATGGCCTGATGCTTCTTCGCTGTGTATGAAGGAAAAAATACGATTATAAAGTTAGTTTTAGGTAATATTTAAGTTTTTTTTTGGCATAGGTATTTGGTGATTGGTAGGTGATTTAGTAATAATTGATGTATGTTGGCTTCAGTGAATAATTAATATAAAGTGGACTGACCACTTACTAATTTCCGATTGTATAAATTGATCAAAATGATGATATAAAATAATTTTTGTGCTTCCGTTTAACAAAATGTTTTTTTTTTAATATAAAATTGAAATAGCAAACGAGCGTATGATAAAAGTAAGTGGTCTCTGCTGCCAATCTGCCCATGTAGGTACATTTTTAACCAACTCCACACAGAACAAAGGCTCCAATTAAATCAATTATAGATCCACACAAATACGTACGTGTATACATTGCTTCTAATCAAGGTACTCTGCTTCGTGTAATACCTACCAATCAAGACATAAATACAGATCTAATCAATAAATGCGCAAAGTATATAAAACCATTCCGAATCGACACCTCCCTATATTAATAAATTCATAATATTAAAAACAGTTTAGGTATATTAATAGCAATTAAGCTTAGCGGTATAACCAATTTATCAAAAACCGAAAATCAGTTTATGAATATTAATAAGAAGTAAATTAATTGATACTACATGCGTGGTTAATCAGGTTGTAAATATCGGAATGTATGGGGTAAATTTATAAATTATGTATAATGGTTAAAATTATTATCATTTATCGAATAAATAATAACTATATAATGCTTCTTTGCATATAACTTTACGTAGTTAGACAAGACTTTAGTGCAAGAATTTTATTTAGAATCATCACCATCACTTAAGATTTATTTGTGCTGTTACATAAAAGCGTAGATATTTAAGTAATCATACTGATTGTAAGTAGGTATTTGTATTAGAAAATGAGGGCAACTTTCTCCGCCTACAAACTGCCCTTGTAGTTTGGCGGACGATATGATTATATATGTGTTTTTAAGTTGTATTACTGGAAATAAAAAAAAATAAAAAAAATGTAATAACTCTTACTACTACTTAATGATATGCGCTGTGGATAAATAATAACAATATAGTATGTAATCGCTTCTTATACACGTATGATAAAATCAAAATTAATCAATTTTGTTAATTTTATCCTGTTGTACCAAAAACATAAGTAACGTCACATTGCAACGGAATGCCACCTACACTTTGGATCAAAGTTTTAATATTGCATCCTTAACAACTGTGAATTCGTAGAAGTAATCGTAGCATTGCTTCAGCCGTGCCCGACATCTCTTCCCCTTGCTTCATAAGTGCTTATTCACAAGTAACCATAACGACACCACTGAAAAAAGACGAATGAAAAAGCATATTTACGCCGATCACATATACAACAGTCTAAATCAACTGTGTAGACAATTAATATCTAATGATAACATGATAATCATCACGTCGCAAACGATACCGTGTTTGAGAATTTGATCAGTCTATCGCAAAGACATTTTGGAACTAACCACAACACCGGTACGAGAAGCTGCAGTGATGTGATCCACATACCTACACAGCTTGCTGATATTTGATTGCTACCGAGTGGTATAGTTAACGAATGTGTGAAAAGACATTAGTTTTTGCGTTACGGACATCCGATCTTAATGAAATCCTTAACTAAATCAACAAAAACCGACACACCTTTACATCCTTTCGGTTGTATTTCCGCTAATTATGCTGTAAGTTAATACAGAACAGTAGTTTCGTGTCGAATGTCGTGTCTAGTTAACGTTTTTTGGCAGTGGGCGGGGTTAACTGTAATTTAAATTTAGTATTGATGCTAACGACTGTTGCTAACAAAATTGTTGTAAGCTTGGCCTTTGAATATTAGTTCTTAATTTTAATTTACTAACCACCGTTTTATCCATGATATGTGGTAGGTATTTTTTTTTAATAATAATTAAATATAAGAAGTGTTGAAGTTTAAAAAAAAACTATGGTGAAGAAATATTATTTATATTCGATGACCCGCGTGGCGGAGAAGTCACCATACCGGTCTGACACGCAGAGGGTTCCCAGTTCAATCCCCAGCCAGACAGATATCTGAATGATGAATTTAGATCTCCGTTCTGGGTCTGGGTGTTCGTGTATTTCCATGGCACCCACGACACAGGTGAAAATCCTACTGTAGGGCTATGAGTGTAAAAAGCGTTGTATTTATGTACCTGTCACACCTATATATCATGTGATTAGCAAGGATCTATTTTTTTATTATGTGCCCTAGTACAGTAATAGCATCTGCAATAGTCCTATTTGTGTACGGAGATTCAAAGACTACGCCGATTTATAGCAGGTACACTCTAAATTACTGATTAGATGCTGAAATTATTACCTAAAATAGTACGTATAAAAGATTTATCTAAGACTAAAATATCGAATACTTGAATTAAATAGAAAACTCGTTTCTGTCACCAAAAGTAGATACATTAACTAATTAATTTCCATTCGACTCGAACAAGAAATAACAAATAGGAAACAATACTCACAGCTTTGCTCGTTATCAATCGTGTTAAATTCTGTCACTTTGTCGGCATTTCACTCAAATTAAGTTATGTTTTTGTCAGATTAAGTTTCTGTTTTTGTCAGGCTTTTAAACTTTGTTTAATTCAATATAAAACGTCCTTCAAAAGGATCAAGACGGCTTACTATGAAACGGTTTTAAAATTAATTAGCTTTGGATCCTGTATAGCAGTTCACGGCTCAATTAGGGAAATGAGTTCGGTAATTTATGTTCGAGGAGCTCGGTAAATAAAATATTGCCTATCTATATAACGATATTGTGATAAATTACCATCCGAACAGTATAAGACGCTGCTTAAAATAGCCTACTCCAAAATTATTTATAAGGACGCCAATTTTGGTACGAGATTCAAGAAGATGAAAACGGCGAATCACTTCATTATTTCCAAAGAGGATTTGTTTTTTATACTTCTTAGTTAAATATCGCTCATAATGTATTTTTTAACATTAATATTTACTTTATACCTATTGGCTTGAAACGTAAGGAGATACGTGGTGGGTTCAATCCCCGGCCAGGCAGACAGTCATAACTGATGAATTTAATGTGTCTTGTTGTTGCTCTTTCTATGTTACTATGACACAGCAAATTGTAGTGTGTATGTGTGTGTGTGTAAAGTGTAAGTAGTAGTGTAGTGTCGTATAAGTATAGGATTACATATATGTACTTATTTACTTGACATAGGTAGCAGCACCACCGCCACACCTATTTCGCTAAGCAGCAGTTTTCACTCGAATGTAATTATATTCAAAAAAGCTCAAATTACGCCTTACTAAACCTAGGCGTTTCAATTTACAATTAGTATTTAATATCAATGGGCTAAAGCAAGAAGATTTGTAGGCTTCATGTATTTATATTGTCGTGAACAGAATTTCAGAAACAACCAGTAACATTGCGTGGAAATGTATATAATGGCTATCCTTATGTTACTTTAGCTTAATATTATACTATGTACCAGCTGTAAGGTTTCGATAGACAATAAAGTAAAATAAAATATTTTTTTTACAAAAATCCTTCTAAGAACATTATACTTATATTTATATATTTAACTAAAGGTAAGCTTTGTAACATAATTTCTAATAGTTTGTCTGTTATATTGCTGGTTGCTTTTATATTACTTGTTAGAGAAATCTAAACGAAGGTATCTAATAAATAAATAGCATTATCATCGCGGTAATCTTAGAAGACACAACCATTTTAACTACTTTACAAAACAACGGTTGCTTGTCTACATTTATATACATTACTAGCTGAGCCCCTCGGTTTCACCTGCGTTTAAAAATATAACAGGACATATAATATATAACCAAAATTAATAAACGATAGCCGGCTCTAATGTACCTAACAGTAACTTCCATTAGCGCCGCTGAAAGTGGCTGCATGAAGCACGTGCGGGTTTATGGATTTTTTTTGCGGAACCCTAATTTTTTAAAGATTAAAGTTACTTAAGTTACGCCTTATAGTACCTATCTGCCTATGAAAATTCCGTCAAAATTGGTCCAGCCCTTTGCAACATTAGCCGCAATAAACAGACAGATATTTTATAATTGATTTTTTGTTATAGATAATTGTCGTATATACTATCATATGCATTTAGTAAAAACTTGCTATTTTGTCGTTACAAACATACACTTTAATTTTATTTATATGTAAAGATTTGATTCTGTGACTTTTAGTAAAATACGTTTAACTTCAAGCGTAACCGTTATCAGACCTACAATATTTATCTACCTTTCAGCACGTGAGATTGCGTCAGATAATTATCTTTTAGGTCTTCAACGAGTAATATTAATTTCGATGACTCTAACTTAAATTTGCATTTATTCGAATGTATGTTATGTTATGTTGAAATTGGATACGGATATTATATGTTAATGGAGAAGAGCTGTAAATTCATTATCGCGCACAAACATTTATATCGAAAAGTGTGATTAAAACCATAAATTATAAGGTAATTTAATGGACGTATTTCCATAGTAATCACAATTCGTGTTAAGTACGGTTATGTGATAAGATCATTTGCATAATTATGTTTTAGCACGATTGTTATTAAATGTAGGTAAAACTTCATTATCGAAAAACAACGATTTTAAGGTAGACTCTGTATGATTCGACTTATAACAGAAAAGTTATACGCTGCTGTGGTGCGGTTTGAAGAGTGTGGTATGGGAGACATACTGATCCGAGGCGTTCCAACTTGACATCATGGGTAGCGTTGGCCGATGTCAGGTAGGACTCCGCCATTGCCGCCCATGGATATTCGTAATCAAGGGATCAGAGTCTTATCTGAGGTTGGCCACAAATGCGTTGCTACCTCTGAGGACAAAATTGTAACACTTAATTGCTACCCCTGAGGACAAAATTGTAACAGTAACCTACAATATTTTGTTAACCAACAGCCTGCCACTTAAAAGTTAAGTATAAGTTAGGAAGTCCAATTTACTGTGGTCTAAAAATTCTACTTCTCTCTTTAATCAAGTATTTTGTTTTTTTTTTAAATATTAATAAGTTGTATCCTGTCCAAAAAAAAATGTTTAAATGTTTTAAAGTTAAATTTTACCTTTTTATAAAATCAGCAAAGTAACATACTACTACATACAAAGTAACATAATACTACATAGTACTCTGTTTATGTACTTATTATTGTTTAAAAGATAAAACAAGCAAACGAGCATGCAGCACACCTGATGTTATGTTGCCACTGCTTCTGACAACCCTACATGGGATTACAGCTTTGCTGAGGTTGGCCACAAATGCGTTGCTACTCCTGAGGACTAAGTTGGACCGCGTCGGGATAAGTATGTCTCTCTAACCACACCCTTCAAACCAAAACACACCAGCGCTTAATACTAAACTTGAGCGGCAGTGGCCACTTACCATCAGGTGGACCACATGTTGCAGCATATCCGGGAATGTGTTTGTGAGTGTGTTTGTGTGTGTGTATGTACGTTTGCTACTTCCAAATTATAAATGTTAATTGGTAATGTTGAAAAACGTATAGGTTTTAAAAAAAATCTTTTAAGCACTCTCTGGGCTTTTAAAATATTATATTATCTGCCTTTTAACATAGTTCTCACTAGCTAGCGTTGCTTCTCTGAGTCGTAGCATAATTTCCGCCCTCGATTGAAGTGGAAATAGATTAGGACCTGCATCGTCTAGATTCAACCCCTTTGTAACCATTCGTTAGATATAATTCACATCCTCTACATGTAAATTGGATTCTCTCTGTGTGATTTCGAAGAAATGACTTACGAGTAACAATAAAGTTAGACTATTGAAAGGATAAGTACC
>DWPG01000310.1:0-10055 GCA_018251495.1 Autochton cellus | reverse complement strand
GGTTGATTACAGATGTCCATGGGCGGCAGTGGCCACCTACCATCAGGTGGACTGCATGCTCGTTTGCTATTTCCAAACTATAAAAAAAAACGCTCTACTGATCAAATAATCATTATTTAATTTAAAATTAACATCTTAAATTTACATCTTAATCTTAGCTGGACTGCCAATTTAGCCTAGATTATAGCAGCATGAAACAACTATGACGTAGAAATAAGTAAAATGGTACACGCAGCTGCCACAACCACCTTCAAGATATTTTACTTTACCTTCAAAATAACAAATATCAAAAATGGGATAAGCACCTCGAAGAGCGTCTGCCTCAGGTCCCGCGCGAGCGTGGAGGTCTCCTGCAGCAGCCGCTGCTGCTCGTCGCGCTCCTTGTGCCAGGCCAGCTCCATGCGCGTGGCCAGCCCCGCCACGCGCGCCCGCCCGGACGTCAGCAACCGGTCCTCCTCGTACTGTAATTCCAGTCCATCCACTCTATAATTCCTAGCTTACTAAATTTTACAGCAATCAAGGTAGGTAAATATTCTACTCCAACGAACATTGAAATGAAGATGGTATGGAGAAAAACAAAAATATGTTAATAAATATAACAAACAATATGCCAAACAACAATATTTAAAATCCAGCGTTGGCTACATCCAACGCTATTATATTTTATATATTTTTATATATCTTTTATATTTTAGGAGACCTACAGGGCTTTACTGTTTCCAAAAACATATAATTTAGTCGTGGTTACCGAGCATTGGTAACCGTTATAGTTATATAAGTTATTTACCGTGGCGCAGTATGATTTTATGGTATTAAAATAGATTATTTTGTTAAGTAGGTACTTTGGGAGAGCGAGGCCTGCCTAACACAAGCATATATTATTGCTTAACAGGTGGACCCCAACACCTATTATATATAGGTATTAAATGTAGGTTACTATATATATTTTTTAAATAAACTATTTCCAGATTTTGTACACAATTATTCGTCACCAGATTTAGATATCTGAAGGTACGTGTGTATATTCAAACTTTAAGCTTAGTAAGTTCCTCACCTCATTTAGTCTCGACTGCATTTCTGCAAACCGAACCTCTGCAGACGAGCGCTCGCTGACGAGCTCGGTGTTGAGTTTGGAAGCCAACAACCTCGCTTCACAAAGTTCGTCTTCAAGACAAGCGTTTTGCTGCTCCAGTACTGCCACTTTAGATCGGTATTCGTCCTAAAACAAGAAAATTAAGTAAGCAAAATATTATAGGTAGGTACCTCCAGGAGTACAAGTTATTTTCTTATCGCGTTTGTTTCTATATTCTGCAGATAAATTTAAAATTGACAAGCTGTATGAAGAATGTTTTCTAGCTATGAAATATATTACTGACCTCGTCAGCACTAGAAATAGAAGATCGCGGTGCTCTTCCACTTTTGTCTCCATTCTTTGCTTCCGTAAGTGATTTCTGAGCAGCATCCAACATTTGCTTGTAGTTGTCGCGTTCTCTTCTGAATCTGGAGACCTGTGTGAAAGAGTGAAATTAAAAAAGTGACAAATATTTCAGTTAACATTTAACATAGGTAAGATTAAGGTAAGGTTTAAGATCTGTATATTAATTTTACCTGTACATGAAGTGATTTGAGTTCGTCGCGCATAGTGTTCATCTGTGCCTCATATCGCATCTTGGTGTCTGCGACCTCGTTCTTCCTCGCTTTGTCCGCCTGTTCAAGTCTTGAATTCAACGCCGACAGTTCACGCTCCAGCTCTGCGTTATCCGCTGTTAGTGTGCGTTGTACTTTGCTTACTTTTTCATAGTCTTCCAGTTTCTGGCGGGATTCTTCCAACTGTAAGAATACATTAAATTTACCATATGACTTTAGATAATGTTCTTATTCACCACATCAGTACTTATCGTCAATTATTTAACGTCATTCCAGGTATTTCGAGAAAATATTGTAATTTTGAATTACAAATAATACTTGTGATATACTTCCCCTAACAGTCAATACATAAAAAAATCAATCTACTTTTACATGTGTGAAAAAATAATTATTTAATGTAATTTAAAAGTTCCAATGCACCGCACCTATCAGCCCAAAGATACCTTTGAAGTGCGATTTAACAAGGCATGTCAAACCCGCAATATTCAAACTTAGATCTTCACCTACTCGTACAAAGAACTGAAGTTAAATTCGTATTGAAGTTTCTATAGTTTGTCTAACCTCTTTCTTGGTGAGGTCGAGGTGGTGTTCGAGCACATTGCGCGCGTCCACGGCGTCCTTGTATTCGCGCTCGCGCTGGTCGAGGCGCGCAGTGAGCCGCGCGCGCTCCACCTCCCAGCCTCCGCCGCACAGCCTCTCTTGCAAGGATGATATCTCCTTCTGAAATTCGCATGTCATTTTCTCAGATTACGATAATGGGGAATATTATGATATATAAAAAGTAGTAAAACATTACATGAGATCAAGAAACGTTTACCTCAATGTGTTTTGTATTAGAGTCGCAATTAACTGAAGTATTCATTCGACACGTGTACAATAATACTTGTAATTAGGTATTTGTTTCTTTAAAATGTTTATGATTTAATTCAATGTTTTACAGGTACCTGTAATTCAGCTTTTTCTTTATTCCATGCTGAGCTCTGGGTATTGAGGTTTTCTTGGTGAGCCTTTAATTCTGCTAATGTTTTATTGAGCTCTTTTTGCACATGTATAAGTTCACTGAAATGTAATGGGACTCATTAAAGTTAGAATAAGTAAGGTTTAATAAGTTGTTCAAAAGCACTATCACTATCACTTATAATTTTTACACTTACCCTTGAGCTTGTTCTTTTTCAACAGTAAGTCGCGCTTTTGTTACGACGTGCTCTTCTTCTAACATTTCATATTTTCCAGTTAATTCGTCATATTCAGCTTTTTCGACTGCTAGCGAATGCTCCAGCTCTGAAATGTTTTTAGTTTTTGTTTTATAATTATTATGAGACAATTTAATATAGCTTCATAATGTCATGTTCTTCTCATTTATACTAACTTTTAACCGACTCCTCATATTCTTGTTTAAGTTCGGCTAATCTTTTGGTTCCCGCACCTGAAGTCTGTTCTAATACTTTTAGCTTTCCTTTTAATGTAGCTAACTCGGCTTCTTTATTTTTGATGTCTTTATCATGTGTCAACCTCATACGCTCAATTTTTTTACGTTCCGCCTGCAATTAATTGAAGTGTTGTTAAAATTGCTTAAACATGATAGATAAAAATATTTCATGATTAATAAATACTTTCACGTACTTGTAAATCAGTATCAAGTTCAGAAGCTTTGCTTTCCCAATAAGTGGATTCTTTCTTTTCTGTTTGTAATTTATTTTCTAGTTCTTTTTTCTCATTTTCTACTTTAGTTGCATCAGATTTGAGTTGTGTTATTTCTGATTTCAAGTTGGAATATTGTTTTTCAACATTGCTAAGTTCTTGTTTCGCAGAATTTATCTCATTAATTTTATCCTGAAGATCTTTTGTCATTTTTTCACACTTATCCTTCATTTGGGCCATCTCAACTGACGATATTGCTTCGTCATATTTTTGGTTAGATGTTTCTCGTAAAGCATCTTCCTATATCAATATATAAGGTTTAATAAAATCGATATTATTAATATAAAACTTTTAAGATTAAGATAATTATGCAAACAATTATTTCAATTGCCTAAGTAATACAAAATTATGATAGTAAGATAATAAAATAAAAAAATAGAGTTCAAATATAATTTCACAATAATGATAAATACGTGAATTTAATTAATCCGTAATTAAATTCTAGGGTACAAAATTCGGAATTTTAAGAGAAGATAAAAATGTAAATAACATCTATGCAATGCATGCATGGGCTTTCTTAGGATGAAACAGGAATAACTCAATAATATAACGATTTGCAAGAATATACAAATGTTCACGCTGTTGTAAATCTTGCTTTTAGAAGAGGGGAACATGCAAGGGAAATGTTCCACTCAATGTAATATAAATACCAGTTGTTTTATATGAATATCTTTGGCGGCTATTGTAGACTCCATGTTTGTAATTTTACTTTCGAATTCAGACTTTAACTCTTTTAAATCTGATTCTAAAGTAATAATTCTACTTTCAGATTTAAAGAGTTTCGACTGTAATTCATCCTTTTCATTAGTGAAATCCACTGACATCCGTCTATGTGAATTGGCTAATGCTTCAGCTTGTTCTTTCTCTTCCGAGAGCTAACGTTAATGAACAATTTAAAATATATAAGTATCCGAAATAATGAGAACACATTTAAATAGCTCTTTTTTAATTATTATCTACGTGCACCTATTATTATTAATTTGATCAATACAAATATAACGGGTAGTATTTGGTAGACAAATACTTTTTAGGATTGTTGGGTTTTTGTAGTGTTTTGTAATACACACCTCTTTTTCTAGTTTTGTAAGTTTTTCCTTGCGTGTAGATAAAAGTCTCTCGGTCCGCTTGCACTTATCTTCAGTTTCTTTTAATTTCTTTTCCAGCTCACCTATCTTTTTAGTTTTATCTCCAACCTAGTAAAATTATTTTGTTAGATATTATTACATACATATTTTTATACCGTTTAGGTTTCTGTTAATAAGCCTTGTTACGTAACGATTCCTTAATTGCTTGTAAGTGAAACTTACTTCTTTAATCAGTTTGCTTTTGTCCTGTTCAGTTTTAGTCAGGTCAGCCACTTGTTTCTTAAGTTTCTCAATCTCTTTATCTTTAGTGTCCATTTCTTTTTTAAGGTCTTCTATCTTTTTCATACAGTCGGACATTGCTGTTTGTTGGGTACTTGATTTCTCTATAATAAAAAAAATATCATAAGCTTAACTCATTACTTCTATACTACTACTACTACGACTCATTACTATTATTATTATCTAAATGCAAATATAACAAAGTCAATGACTTACTCAGTTCGGCGTTAAGTTTGGCGATTTGTGATTCTAAGTTTTTCTTTTCTTCAATAAGAGATTTGCTTTCTTTTGCGGCTTTAGTTGAATCCATTTCAAGTGTTTTAAGTTTACTGCTTAATGAGGATTTATCTGTTTCTAACTTCGTATTTAGATCCTTAAGTTTTCCTATTTCGGTTTGTAAACGGTTCTTCTCGTTTGTGAATTCGGATTCAGTCTTTGACATTTTGGACCTAAGATCTTCAATATCTTTCTCTAACTGTCCTTTACCATTCGATTCTTGTGAAGGTAGCCCAGCATTCTTCATTATAACATATAAATCACCTAAAATGTTTAGAAAAAAATATGACATTGCAAATATGTATTATACATAACGAGTTATCAATATAAATACACTAAATAAGAAATGCGTATCAAATGTTTACCTATTTCATTTTCTAATTCCTCGACCATCCGTTTCATTTGCAATTTGGTAGTGATGTCAGTTGGCTTTTTTGGCGTTCTTGGTTTAAAAGATTTCATTGCATCTTCTCGTAATTCTTTCAGCGTGGTTTGTAATTTAGTCTTTTCTTTCTCTAACTAAAATGCAAATAAAGTTTGTTGTATTTAAAGTATTGTTGTGTAATTTCACATTCTATATAGTGTTATTACAACTTACCTTGCCATAGCTTATTTTCATTCTATCTATTTCTTCTTGTTTTGATTTAAGAGTATCTGCTTCTTTTTTTGTTAACTCTCCACCAAATCTAACTTTCTTTTCTGTTTTATCTTCTTTATCTTTACTTGTTTCCAATTCTTTAATTTTTGCTAAAGCATCTTTTAGTTCTGTTTCTAATTGACTTACTTTATTTGTTGTCTGTTCTAGTGATTTATCGGATTTTAATGTCTTTGCGTTTTTCAGTAGCTGTAAAATTTTAATTATAAAACGATGTAATATGTTTTTTAGGGAATGAAGAAGAATTTAGTTACATATAAAACTTACTTGTAACTTCTTATTTTCCGCTTGCAGTTTTTCATTATCAGCTTCTAAATTCTGCGTTTTAGTTCGTAAAACACTTGCTTCTTGTTCAATGACTTGAAGTTGCCGTCTTAAATCTACATTTTGTTGTTCACTTACACCGTCTAAAGACCTTAAATCAGTAGGATTATTTATAGGTAAAATATTTGTTTTAAAACTATAAAAAATGTACTTTCTAAATAGACATTTTACATGATACGTACTTGCTCTTGATTAAGGAAGCTTTGGGTTTTTTTTGCGCCAAGCTAAGTTCAGCATGTAGTCTTTCACAATCTCTTTCTTTTTCAATTAGTTTTTTTCTTAGTTCCGCTATTTCGTCTTCTAGAACCTGAAAAATATGCAAATTGTGAGTAATGCTCAATTAATGAGAAAAAGCATATTGAAAATAGATATTTATATTTTTACTTTAACTTTCTCTTCAGCTAAATTGCCGCTTTTGTTTGTATTTCTTCGAACAGTGACTGTTGTGTTCGTATTACTTTTCGTGACGTTTGCGATTTTCTCTGTAAGTTCTTTTACTTGCTTCTTCATAGAGTCCTTATCTTGTTCTAGATCTTCTACTTTTCTCCGTAACACCGCTGCTTCCTGTAGAAATACATCCCTATTAACATTTTTCTTTTAATTAAAATATTTTAATCATAAAGTATTAACCTGTTCGTTAAGTTCAAGTAATATTCGCAATTCTGCTGGGTCTTCCTCGTCCGATATTCCTTCGTCTTTTTCATTGGGCGCTTCAATAGCAAGCCTATTTGTAGGTGGAGTTGGTGATAATTTACGACCTGTAAAGTGAAAGTAGTGCTTTGTAAAGTAAAATTTTAAAGAGCAGTAAATTAATGAAATAGTAAGCTAGTAGAAGTATTTAGTATCGCATTTAAAAAATCTGTTAATTTTATGGTGTTTGTTAGGAAACATTAGTCATAAATTGTCTTTAAAATCTTTGAATAAATCAATACAGTAATGAATATCAGAAAAGTCCATACTGAAGAATTTGTTGTACCAGGTCTCAAACTGAACTGTAGAAAATGGCTACCATAGAGATATACGCCTATTCAAATATTTATTTACAATATCCTATTGAGGCAAAAGCATGTTAGTAAGAACGTCGCAATTTCAAAAGAATGAGTAACAGTTGCGATTTGGTTATGGAGTATAATAACGTCAATGGTGTTAAAGGGTACGATGCAAGGGGTAACTGGAGGATTGGCGGTTACACAAACTGAATGGATTTTCAATAAGATAATTAGTTTGACGTACTTCTGGCTTTGGTAGCCATTTTCTTCAGCTGTAGAAGTAAGGACTCATTGTCGTCCTCGACTCTTGACGCAGTTTTACGCAAGTTATTTGCCTGAAAATATTCGTTAGTCTATTAAAAATCTAATCTGCACAATGCATTTGATCTAAACTATAAGTTTTACAGGGTTTGTTACGTACACGTACATATTTCTTATACACAACAACAGGTTAAATTTGGGTCAAAATTATTATGTACCTACAATCGGTAACCTTACTGCCAACGTATTGAATAACGATACAAATGGAAAAGTATAATGATCCGAGGAAGTAGTCGCTTTTTCCTACGATAGAGGCGGACTATCTGACGCCCTAGGCGACCTTGTACTATTATTCTTATGTGCGACTTCATCTGACGGTTTTATTGCTTCAGAATGTTCGTTGTTAAGATCTTCAGCTTCAGATGCATTCACATTTACATATTTAATTTCGGTTTCAGTATAAGCATCTACAGTCTCAATGGACTTCTCTTCAACTTGAAGGGACTTATTACTATACAGTTTGGCCGGCGTTTGCACACAAGCATGGCTAATTTTGGCTTTATCAGTTTGAATAAAACAATTCGATGTGAAATATTCAGTTTGAATATTTTTGTTTTTCATGAACGCAATATCCGTTTGAGTAAATACTTCCGAGATTTCAGGATAACATTGCACATTAGAATCTAATGTTATTTTTCTTGTGTCAGTAGCAATATCTTGGAAATTTATGAGATCCGCTTGGGAACCTTGGGAATAAAAGGGGACATGATCTTGAGGAGCCTGTATAATTTGATTTATACCGATACATAATTGACTGAAATCCAAAGACGCTAGTTTCTTTTCTAACACTAACTGCATTTCAAGCATGCGTTGGCTAGATTGATTTTCAAAATCATTGGCAGCAGGTTTAGAAGAAGATGCAACTTTTGGTGGCGGAGGAATCCTTCTGCCTCCGAAGCGTTGACGATATCGATTAGCCTGTTTGAAGATAAAATCGTTTCAGGTTTCGTATCTAACTTCTAATCTTCAAACATTTTACAGAAATCATATAATCTAATCTAAGAAAACTCTTTGAAATCTCAGGGAGTTTTGTGGCTTTTGTTTACATGTAAGTGTATTTGTGTCGTGGTGTTAAGTCAGGAATTGGCAATTCGCCAGTATTCGGCGCGTTGACAGTTAATGCCCCATTACATTGTTTTCGAATAAAATTAATGATTTGAGAATTAAGTTATCCAGTATTGGCATGTATGTACAAAATAGTCCGTAAAATGGTGACTTTATTATTACAATAATGGTTCAAGATAATGACTCCGTTTTACAAAGTATCTAGTAGACGTTTTACAAAGTGTCTAGTACAATTAGATTAAGTAACATCTAGTATACAAAAGATTTTAATACAAAATGTAAGTATTTTTGAGAAGCGCAATAGTTATGTAGCGTATGCTATTTCGTAGCGTATTTTTGTATGTAGATTTTAATACTGTATTAAATGTACTGATATTTTTTTGTTATGGCCAGTATCTCGGTGAAATGTATAATTAGCTGAACAGAAGGCAAGAATCGTACCTCTTCTTCAGCGTTGCGCAGTTGCTCACGGAGATCAGCTTCGCGTTCCAATGAGTCTTGCAAATCACGGAGCAACTGAGCTGGGTCTTCCTGGCTACCTCCACGGGTAAGTGACGATCTAGATATCTTCTGCTGTAATTGATTTGTTTGCTTGTTGATCAATACTTTACGTATATATTTTAACATAATAAATTAAAGTCTTATTTACAAAAAAATATAAAAATTTAATGCCGGCAAATTGAGGCCGCGATCACGGGACAATAAGCTAGAAAAATCAAGAATCTATCTATAATTAACCTAAGAAAAAGTAATTCTAATTCACTTCATTTGAATTTGAATCTGATGATAACATCCTTGGAGGAATAATTAGATAACATCAGAACCCATACGGGTTACAGATCAGAATCATTAGAGTATTCTGCATTAAATCACAGATATAAAATGGAAATGAAAAAAGCTTTTCCTGTCAGTTATATCTAAGCATAAATTATTTAATTGTTATTATTTATGATAGAAACAAACCCTATCTCCAGGCGTAATCTGCTTGCTGACATTGGCTGGCGGCGCACCAGTGGCTGTTGCCAGCTGGGCTCTGGCTTCTGCGAGCTCTTTCTGCAACCTCAGAGCCACTTCAGTGGAACGTGCCACCTCCTGTTCCAAGTCTTTGATCCTATTCTCGCGTAGCATGCCTTCCGCCCCGCCAACTATCTAAAATATATTGTAAAGCAGCTTACTATTTTTTCGTTCATTAGACAAAGTAACAATTAAATTTTTTAAACATATGTATAGAACTCTTCTATATTGAATTTCTCTTGTCATGAACATCCCTATGATGAATTTTATGATGTAACGTCCTTATTGAAATGTACCTCTAATAGTTTTTTTTCTTGGTCAGCTTTCTCTGCTTCTAGCTGATCAGCTCTTCTTTCAGTCTTTTTCAACTTGAAGGATAGCACTCTGCAGTCCTTTATCTTTTGTTCTAATTCTCTTCTAAGTGATGAGTACTCGTCTGCTTGATCCTCTCTATAAACAAATAAAATAGCGTGACCAAATTTTTCCAAAGTTCCCAAATTCATTCAAGATTTTTTCTTTGGAAGTTATGATTTTGATATATTTTTAAAGACCTGAAATTGTCCTGCATTTCTTCGATCTCTTCCTCAAGGTCCCGTAACTCCTTTTTCATGTCTTCGTTTTCATCCATGAGCTCCTCACAGAGGGTCTCCGCCGCCAGTAATTTTGCTCTCAGTTGTTCCAACTGACGCGTCTGTACTT
>DWPG01000309.1:0-10059 GCA_018251495.1 Autochton cellus | reverse complement strand
TGGTAGAACCCTTCGAGGTTCTATTCCGGCGGCACCACCGCCACGCCTATTTCTGCCTAATAAAAGCAGTGTTCTGGTCTGAAAGGTGCGGTACGAGAGACATACTTATCCAAGGCGTTTCAACCTCAGGAGTAAACCATCGGGTGAAATGCATGCTCGTTTGCTGCTTCCAAACTATAAAAAAACTTAACAAGGTTTTTCCAGCGATTTATATGTACTCTTCTGAATTGCTCAACTGTTTTGGAATTCTTACAAGGACCTTCCTCATAAGTTCAGGTATAGTGGCATCGTGTGCAATGACTGAATAAACATAATCTATGTTCCTAAACCGTAGTTAAAAAAACAATCTTTAATGGAATATGTAGCCCTGACAAGATTACTGATAGTTTTTTAATGATCTGACTTTATGACATGTATTCAAACAAATACAGAGAAACAAAATCATAAAAGAATAAAAAGGCGAGCATAAATAAATCACTACCTGAAACTAATGAGCTTATATCACAGGAAATATGTTTAAGTTTTAATTACAGATAGGCGTTTAGATTTTATCAATATAGATGTTACATTACGTAAGCCGTGATCAAACGTAAGTGCGTATTCCGTAATTATTACAGAGCGAGGTGAAGGCAAAATTTCCTGGTTCGTATGAACATATAAAAAATGAGCACTAGCGCGTTGATTAGAATGACTTGGAGCGTGTGAATGGAGACTTCATCAAGGAAATTGTGGTTGGAAACAGTTAAAAAACAGAGTAGTAATAAAGATAAACTATGAAAGGGCTCTGAACGTTAAGATCGCGTGGGCATCCCGAGTACAATACATGATAACAGTTGCAGTAATATAATTTGCGGTACTTGGTTATGATGCAATAATTACATGTTATAAACCATTTTAATTGTACCTACAACGTTTGTATACAAACGAGCATGCAGTCGACCTGATGGTATGTGGTCATTGCCGCCCATGGACATCTGTAACCAACTTCACATAGAACAGGGGTTATATGTGAAGTCAATCACAGACACATTGCTACTCCTTATAAGTAAGCTGGCAACTACACCCTTCCAACGAAACCATTCTTGTTCTACCACATGGCACACTTATCAATATGTTTTCTAAAATATAATAAAAAATATAATTTTTTTTTTTGTATTTAGCTTCATTAAGAAAGAAAACAGATATATGTTAAATATAGGTACACATAATTTTCGCGACTTCTAAAAGTGCATATCTCAATGACTTCAGTAAGAAAGTCATTACTATACCTTATCTTATAGAATAGGATGCAATCATTTGTTTTTGTTCTTTCATAATTCCACTACGTCTTTGTATAGTTCTTTACAGAACTCTCCTATGTGTCAAATTTTAACTGTAATATAGTTCCAAATAATACCTGCAAATAAAATAGATGACATAAGGACGAAGAGACGGACAAGATTAAATTGTAAGGGATTCGTTTATTGACATGACATTTGGAGCTTTAAAAATATTTAGTTAAATAATTAAAAAACTCGATTTAATGTGCACTTATCGTGCGTTACTTGTCATAACTAATCCAATGAGCCCAAACTTGGGTTTACTAGTTGCCATTGAAGAGTTCCACCATCCACCGTCTGGCTCCATCGTCAGATCAGCTTGTAGATGCCAAATTCTTGTATTGTAATCGAAACTACACACATTTCAATGCAACAATTAGAAGTATGTTAAAATGGACTCCTAAGATTTTATAACATTGTTTGTTAGTTACAACTCAAGCTAATATAAAGCGTGTAATAAATAAAAATGCTAATACACATTTTTGCAATGATATTTTTTGCCCGGACGATCAACTCGGTAGGCTCACACGTAGACGGTATCAGACTTACCGTTAACATTTGACATTGCGCGCTTCTGACGTTTATTAACAGATGGATGGTCACACATTGCGGTATTGATTGACGGGAAGAGATCAACACAGTAATTAGGATTAAAATACAGAACTTAAAGATTTGAACACCAAAACATATATATAACAAAAACAAAAATTGCGGTAGTCTGCATCAATAATTATTACGTAACTACGAGTATGTTTGATTCTTAATACGAATTCTGCGTTTTTTTTCTGTAAAACATTTATTTTATTGGTTTCCATTAGGCACAGAATAAAAAATAATGATGCAAAAGTTTCATCGTTAATTTAAGCCTTTATTGTATTTTATGGCCCAACACTCAATATCTCAAACAATAGTTCACTTTCAAATCAAAAGTAATAACTAACATCTGCCTTTATCAAACCGAGAGATTATTTTATGAGTAAAGTCGCGCTACTTCATATCTGCTTGTTATTATTCTCGATATAGCGACAAATTGTATTTTCTCTGACATAAATCTTCCAACATGATTCAATTTGTCTCTTGCTACGAACAATAACAATATTTGCCGGTTTACAGCACAATGTAATCATATTACATGAAGTTTATTTGATAAGATAACGCGCTGAGAATCGACTCAATATTCTTAATGTAAATGTGCTATCAATTATTTAAAAATCAGTTTATTAGAGAAATGTTCTGAGAGTTTCTTATAATTTTAATGGTTATTTTTCGTCACGATTAGTATAGGATCATAAGAAAAAAACGAGTACCTATATTTTATACTTGTACAGTGTATACGCTACGCGAGCATGATTTTTATTCAGTCATAAACTATGTCTGATGAAGTTACGGGCGGAAGTTTAATTAAAACATTTTTTATTGCGAATTCAAAGAAATTTGTTCTATTAAAAGTTATCAAGAGAAGTAAGAAAACATAAATATATTTATTACTTTTAAATAACGACACTCTTTGAGCACATGAACGAGATATGATAATGGGCCCTCTTTTCTTTTTTATCGACCCATAATAGACTTATAAGATTAGCTTGCTAAAAGCTGCAATGTAAGGCTACCGCAAAAGACAATAAAGGAATCCATGAAAAAAGACTAAAGCCACTCCCGCTAAACATCTATATCGCGTGGAGTGAGGCTTCATTTTTGCACCTCGTTATTTTATGCGTCCATGGACGTTTGTTTATTCTAAGTGGCCATTGAGAAAATTCATTTGTAGCAGGTGTTTGGGGAAATTACCCTCTAATGGACATCCGAATACGCCGTTTAGTTTAATCTTCACGTGCGCTCTCTTCGCCTACTTTGCCAACTCGACACGTGAAGAGCATCTTAACTTAGTCTCTATCAAGTTTGGTTTTAGTAGCTATAGCCTTAGACTGTTGCCATATCAAGTTTTAATTAAATATCCTCATAAAAGTGTAGATAAGGTATATGCGCTTGTGAAGTGGCACTAAATCTAGCTGTATGAGCTTACTATCTCAGTTGTACGAAAGTCGTCAAAGCGCTAGAACCTACTGACCGGACGAGTGCAGTTGACTATTTTAAGTTGCCATGTCATTTTAAAAATATCACTGTCTGGAGAAAGTTTTAGTTTCATAATGATATATAACCTATACTTTTTTAATGCTCACTGCATGGTTCAGATAACGGGATATGCTATTCTGTTCATGATTTTTGAATTGAAAAAAACGTGTGCGTAAAAATATCCGTAGTACTATTGGCATCAGAAAGTTCGAATAAACAGCGAAATCTTGTTACTACACTTTAATGGCAATAGAGTGCGCTGTACATGTTTCAAGTTCTGGTATTATTATATGCTTGGAAGTCGTTAATCGTATTGTTTGGGGGTAGCATGCGAAAACATAGACAGCTTAGCGCGTTCCACGAACATTCATCCTTGCACGGGAATTAAGCACAGACAAATAGCTGTAATTTGCCCGCAGTTACAATGACGGTAAAACATGCATGATTTATTATAAATATAAAGATGATAACATGAATGAAACCGTCGTTTATTTGTCGGTTGTCTGCTCGAAAACAATATAGGTACACTTATGTATGTTAAAAATAAACTTTGGAAAAGTAATGGTCTATATTTTTTTTTAATATATATTTTTGGTTATAATTTATTTATGTAACACTTTTTTTGGAAAACATTTTTTTTGGTTTATGATTTTTAACTGTATTTTTGTATAGTATTTAAAAGTTTATTCCCACATAGTGAATTACATTACATATAGATTGATATTATAAGACAAAAAAATATATTTCACAATAACCATGTTCCAAATAAATTAAGGGCCTCTTCAAAGCAACGAAGCGCGAGCTTTTAATTATTGTAAAGTCCATTCAACATGCACTCGGAATCTAGTTGATGGGATGTAGACGTAAATAACTAATTACACAGAGGTGAATAATCTTGGGAACTTCCTTTAAGATGCAATCAATCGACAACCAAGCTTATTGAATAATGATAAATGATGGATAGATTACATAGCAGGGCTGCCCGTTGTTGCAACGACGTGATGGGAGTCAGTTAGTGAAAGCGTTATTAGCATTCACATTAGAGTAGTCCATGAGGTTTTAAGATAATAAACCGAATAATCTAGCGTGTCCTTGTGACCCGTAGAAAGCACAGGTCATCTGCATAAGCGACTCTTTGAAGCGAAATATGCCGGTAGTTGAGCGTTCGATACTTTGACCCACATTGCAGCAAAGTACTTTTCAACGACATTTGAATATTTAAAGTATATTCCCATAACGATTCTAAAAATATAAATCTCTAAAGTTATAAATGTACCACATAAATATTTTATTAATTAACCTTTAACGTACAGTTCAGAATTACACATACAAATAATCTATAACAAACTACTTTTAGAAATAAGGTAAGTTTTTTTTTTGTCAGGTAATAATAGGGAGAGACAGGAGGTAAACATTTTAAAATATTTTGATGTCAGATTAAAAATATGATGGCAGTGATGGCCCTTAAATCTCATCAACATTTGAATCGTTAAAGATGTTACATGACGTAGAATTTCTGGAAGCTGGTTGTACTCAACTCGACGTAACGGCTGCCAATAAAACATGGCATCCCATAATCTCCAGATTATCGACACGCTATCGCCTTATGGGGGACGTGGCTAAGCAACATTGAGGAAGATACAGGGTTCAATAGACATCATAAAAAGGTTGTTTTTTTACAGACAATGTATGTTAGGAAGAATCTAAACTCAAGGTAACACAAGTATAAGAAATGGTTTTCAGACCTCTAAAAGTCATCTTTTAGGAAATTTATGTTAATGATCTAAACAGGAGTTGGATTTTGGAGTGTCTGATTCTGTTGACCTTCTGAGCGGGAGAGCGGACTATGAACAAGAACTTCAACGATAACGACGTGGTACAATTCAGAATTCAGTTTCAGTTGGTAGATAGAGCTCTTATGAACACAAGATAATTTTCAATGGCGAAAAACATTGCGATCAACCTGAAGATGAATTAATGCCACTTGTTATTGTACCGTGCCTGTAAATGGGTGACGATTTTTTTATGCAAGCATTTTTATGCAAAATTTAACGCAAGACAAAGTTCGTGGTCACACTGCGAGAGGGGTGAATTTTAGTTCATTTAAAAAGCTTTACACATCTGACAAAATTGTATTTGTACAAGATAGACTGTTTTTACATACGATAGATCTTTGTATGTGTGCACTTTTACAGTAATCGTAATAAAAGGGCTAAAATGATGCGCGTAGTTTTAATTGAGCTAAAGGTTGGATAAATATATAAAAAACATATTATGACAAGATTATAAGCAGATACGGGCATGTAAGGGATAACAGGCATCGATAAATGGATGCATCGATCGAGCGGCGGCGGAGGCGGCCGGCGTGGCGGCCGCGGCTCGGACCGAACGCCGCGGCGACCGCGACCGACCATGCCATCTCTCCCTTTCTCTCGGCCTTATCGCTCTCTCTCTCCGTCCTTCGGCGGCTCGTTCCTCTTCTTCTTGCAAGGTTAAGGTTACGTCAGACGTGTTATGTTATAACCGTTGGGGCGCACTCCGGCAAGTTCAGTGTCTCGTCGAGAGTGGCCGCGACACTTAGCTCGTGACCAACGTAGCGTGCGCGTCATCCCGAGGACTGTGCGCCCGGCCTGTGATATACGACCAGTGAAAAGTTCATGAACTGGGTGTTGAATTTTTTTGAACTATAAAACGTGACGCTAGCGGCTGAAATATTTTTTTTGAAAATTAGAAACCCTTCGTCAAGGTACGTAATTGTATCATAAATATATTATCTTAAGGTTTTGTAGTTTAACCAGAGCAATTAAATTGAGACGACTTTAATTCTCACAAATATTTCGAATTTAATTTAAATCAAAGAAATATTTTACTCCAGTAGTTACACTTAAACTATGAATATGATTATTTAAGACAAAATATGTGTAACAAAAATATCATGAAATGAAATAATTTAATTTAAGAAAAAATCGTTAAATAACATGGACAATCGTTCCTATCATTAAATAACAATTTGAAATTAATACATTATGTTAAAATATGTTTAGGTTGTATTTCTAATTACGATGTTTCAGTAACAAGTGCGGCACTTGTTTAGTGCCGAACGTATATTTCCAATGAAATTAACAAGGAAGAATTTTCTCGCTTGGATTACACAGAATTTATTGAAAATTGGCAAAAACTGACGAGTTTGCGTTATGTTGTGAACCGTTAGGGTTGCTATACACGAGCGAAGGTTTTTGCGCGCCGTGAGTACTTGTCTTCAATCGTGTATGAGAGCGATAAGCTCGGGTGCGCATACACCAATAGAAGTATTGCGCTATATTTAGACTCGCATCGTTTGATTCCTTTCCAGGAACATCCCTTTTTTACGTCATTACTTACTTATACTGGTACAAATGTATTTCTTAAGATAGTTATTTCTTATCAGTAATACTCGTAGTAAAAAATATCTTTATTTGATATGTACTTTTTCTCTTTTTGAGTTATTTAAAATTATTTAGGATAAGTTCGCAACAATAAATATATGTCATACAAACAATTAATCAGACGCTGTGTTGAAAATAACTAGATTGTTAAAACAATTTATTGAATGTCGTCCCTTTAATTGTCACCTTATTTGTTATGTTGTAATTAGCGCCGCATTTTTCTCGCAAGATTCTTAAAGAACTGCTGGAGATCGTATTTTCATCGTTGAGCTAATTTTAATCTCAAGAAAATACGTTTAAAATCGTGTGCGTAGTGAGCTCAAATAAAAGACATCAACGGGTTGTATAGCGCAGACAAACGCAAACCTGCGGCTATTGCATGCTCGTCTGACATGAACATACAATAGCAGAGGGCAATTAAACAATAATCATTAATTTCTATGCTATTCATAATGGCGGGAACTAATTTCTCAGATAAGACAAGCATAATAGCATTCTTATTGATCTTGTTTTACTAGTTTCATTACTATAAAATAATATATAACACGCTAAATTCATATTAAATTGAAAGATAAAAATTACACGCTACGTATATTTTGAAAGACGTCAAAAATGAAGAAAAAGACGTGAAACCAGGTAATTTTTGCCGGTGGATATCTTTACCGCCGAAAATTGCCGTTACGGTATTTTTTGCGCAACGACATTCAAAAAAGAGGATCCGATCTGAAGCGATGAACATGATACTGCAAAAAAAGAAACCTACATTAATAAAAGTTATAATGAAATAAATTTGAGCGCGACAGGTGTCAGGAAGCTTAAAGTTTGAAACTGTAATTATAATTTTTTACCCGGTAACCATCAAAAATACTTTCTTTCAAAGTAATATTTAAACTTTAATTTATTATGTAGGACTAAATAATAAAAGCAAGTGTTATGTACCCACGTAAGAAGTTATACTTCCTTGGCGTAATTAATTTCTTTTTTTTTCGTTTTCTTTATCTTGGAATTTAATAAGATAAGACTTTATCAATTTAAACCCAAAGAAATGCAAGAGAGATGCATATGAACCTCTTTAAAAACCATTGTTCATCTCATCTATGGTTATATTTTCCTAATAAATTTTGGATACGTTGGATTCTAATTTAATAAAACCTTTACTGCAAACCATTTAGCTTATAAGGTTTGATTAAGTCAACTTTATGGTATCGATTTTTGATGTCGGGGCGCGCGCATATTATAACATTAAATCTTATAATTTTTCCCAAAGGCGTCAAAAGAGTCCATCAACAGTAAACTTTTTGGTTTTTAGCTAAACGTTTAAGACGCAGTCTAAATATGCAGTTAGTTCAGTTATAACAATTGCACATGCAAGTACAAGCAACAATCGGTGGTTGTAAACGATTGGTTAGGAACGATTCGGAGAGCACGATCGAGGCCGAGGGTCAGCATTAGTACATCGTTTAATCTTTACAAAGGAAATTTTAACTGCTGTTTTACTGTACATTAGAAAATTAATCCTATTGAATTACAACTCTACTACAATGGGTTTAATAAATAAACAACGTGCTTTATACATACAATTTTTGTAATAGTTTTAAAATAAAGCATCAATACCTAAATACCTGTTTTGCAATAAAAATCGACATGTACTCATAATGTATACCTATAAGCAGGAGGAGGTCCTGAAACTTCTCCGTATTTAAATGAGTGTAGTACTTATAATTCCAATATAGGATAGATATCCTGAAGTACCATACAATACAATTATATTGTCCCTTTATTGCACATCAACAACCATGAATAAAATAATAAAATTGCAGCAATATAAGAAAATAAATGGCGCGCTTATTGCTACATGCCGCGTTTTCTTCTAGAAATCTTAAGCGAAATAAAAAGAAGGGGAAACTAAAACAATAAAACTAAGAATCGAGTTAATGGTAATTTTTGAAGACATACGTAAGGGCATAATAAACCTATGATTACGTAAGGAACCGTTTATAAATTTTACAATACTATTAATGAGACCTAATCGGAGAGGTAATACGATTGGACACAATATAAGTGATATTCTCCTACCATTGTCATGAAGTAAGACAGAATAAACCGTAAAGAAAAGAATTTCGGTTTATAAAAACTAGGTCTCAATACTGCGATACGTGCTAATCCACTGACTGAACCTTAGGCCTTTACCAAATAGGTAGTTAGATGCATTACACGCAACAATTGGTAGCGGTAAACGATACGAGCGCACGACCGGGGCGAGGGTCAGCGGCGGTAAGCCGAGTCCCCAGATAGGACGGGCCCGACGACGCCCCGAACGCGGTCAATTGACGTTCCGGGAACAAACGTGGAGAAAACGCTATGCTGATAATAAATTCGAATTTTAATCGTGCTTATTCACTTCATTATGCACAGAACAAAGAAAGCACTTCTTTACGTTAGAAATAGGACGTTCTTGCTGTCCAGTGGAAGGGTGTGGATGTTGAATGATTTACATGAGGCGACCATCTCAGTCCAACGCACGCTTCTGTAGTCAGCTTCAATTAGACCCCCTATTCTATATGGTGTTGGATACTGATGTCCCTTGGCGGTAATGATCACTTACCATCAGGTGAACTGCATGCTCGTTTGCTACTTCATTCTAAGAAAAAAGAACAGAAAACAGGTAAAAGCCCATAGTTTAGAAGTTTTAATGTTATTTAGGTAACTTTTTAAACTTACTGGAACAATAATGTAAACTACATTAACTACTGCAAATATACAGATGAGTTTTCAACCAACGGTGTAACATATGAGCGTACTAAAGGGCTTGGACCCACGGCCATAGACCGAAGCCCTAATTCGGATAGGGCGCAGCAATGTTAGTGTCCGATCGCAACCTATTGAAGTTTTACGAACAATGCGAGTCAAAGGAAGCATTCGATAATTAATTATTTATTGGATACCTATTCAATGGCTAAGGTTAGGGTTAGGAAGAAAAAGTATTTAAAAGGAAGGTGGACAATTCTAGTTTAGAAGAATTTGAGATAAAAAAAAACATAATGCTATTGTTGATTTTCTACCACAGTTCATTTTCATCTGAATGTTATTAGTAGACTTGAAGCCTTTTATGAAATAGACAGATGCATATAAAATAGTATACATTATTTAAAGCGCCAGGACGGAAGGAAGCACGTGATTACCGAATTCATTTTGGTACCTATTCATTGGCGCGTGGCGCATCAAGTACTAAGTAAGTAGTA
>DWPG01000308.1:0-10065 GCA_018251495.1 Autochton cellus | reverse complement strand
CTCTGTGACGTTGATAGCCATCCATTGGCCTATAGCCTGGACGTTGTCTGTAGTATTCTTTGTAGTCGTCACCGGTTCTGTGTCAGTTTGGTATATTTCCGTGGAGTTCTCCACTAGGGTTGTTCTCGTGGTGGACAAGCCTATTGTTGTCTTGTATACATTAGGGTACATGGCGCGGGACTCCCGGTGAGGTTCAACTGCGTCAGTCGTCGTGTGTTCCCCCGGGGGTGCAGCTTTGGTCCTTCCACTGCTTTCTGGAATGTGAGACACAATACTATTAATATCTTTTAATATAATGGACATTGGTGAACCATAAATACTAATTCGTTCGCTCTTTCTCCGTTCGTATAACTCTGCTTTACCCGAAATTGTTAATGAAAATTTCTACTTTTTGACAGGGAGAGTTTGATAGCAAAAGGATAATCTATAATGTTATGTTTTAAATTATTCCTTGTAACTTCTTCATTCATTCACAAATTTAATTGTAATATTAATTGTTGTTTAATTGTAATACCCACAAGACAAGACACTATTCCGTTGGTCTCTTTACACATAATGAAAGCTCGTAGTTTAATAAAAAATATATTGAAATAGGTACATAACTTTATTTAAATTTAAATTCTTCTTTGGTATTTTGAAAATATTTCGAACAAAATGATTTACGTTTATTTATCCAAATATGTTTTTCGCGTATATTCGAAGCGTGTTGGCCGATTGCGTAATTTAATAAAGCTCCGGGCTACATGAAGCCTACAGAAAATAATTGGAATTAAAATTCATGAAACCGTAAAGGGCTGTAAAATATGTAGTTTATGAAAATATGAATATTTTTTCTTCTGATTGTTTAAACGAAATTCTAACATTATATTGAAAAAGACACAAAAGTCCTGATTTGAGTAATCTTTATTCTCATTTTCATTGATTCCTGATTTTCATTGAACATAGCTCAATATTACCCACTGAAACCGGCTTTCTAATAAAATAAAAAAACAGTTGAATCTGGCCACCATTAAGAGCAATGACGCCACAGGCAGACGTACAGGCGACTAAATTATAACACAGCTTTGGCGTTGAAAAAGTAAACGTAACAAATGTTTAGTTTAAAAAACTAAACACGCTTTTATTACGCATTAATAAATTAGACTTGTCAAAATGAATCACATGATCCCAAACTCGAGGGAGTTACTAGTATTCACTGATAAGTTCCACCATCCTCCTCCTGGCTCCATTATCGTATCAGGTCGAAGATATAATTTTTTTGTATTGTCATCTAAACTACATACCAAGTTTCAGTTCGATACCTCAACCCATTATTGTCCCACTGATGGGCACGGGTCTCCTCTCAGAGAGAGGGCTTTTATAAGCCATAGTACACCGCGCTGACCAAGTGCGTTGGAAGACTTCACACACTTTTGGAGAACTTGTTTTTTTTTTATGAACTCTCAAGTGTGTAGGTTTCCTCACGATGTTTTCCTTCACCGTTAAAGTAAGTGATAATTATTTTCTAATACGCGCATAACTTCGAAAAGACAGAGGTGCGTGCCTGGGATTTGAACCTCGGACCCCCGCATTGAGAGGCCGAGTTTCAACCATTAGGCTATCACTACTCTAGTTCGATACGATACTTAGAAATAGTTTGAAATAGAGTTCTAAGATTACATTCACATTAAAATGGACAACATCTTCATTAACACACAAGTAGGTACTTAGAATACAAGCGCTTTGTGTGAGATCGATACTAAATTCAATTTACCTTTGAGTACATTTGTAATAGGTACCTAAGTAAACGGTCGTGGCTGATTTAGAGACAACGTGTGGATTCGGGGCAAATATTTCAGTAATGCGTAATTCCACCCTCTCGGTACCCTCTACACCTCTACCCTCGTAGAGACATGCCGATACAAATGTTACGGATTACAACGGATAGTAGGGTTAGTTCAGGTAGCAGCCGCATATAATGTACTGGTTGAAGATCTATGTATATTGAAAATACATATCTTCGCTTATGTTCTTATAACGCATAACTCAAAAGTCACAACCATTTAGAACAGATTAAATAAAACAATGTTTTGTAGCCAATTTATATACTTAGTTTTAAGTGGATTTGAGATTGCAAATCCATCCTTTTATTAGAAAAAGTCTATATAAATTCGTTACAAATCAATAAATGTGATTTTTTACGGCGGGTGAAACTGCGTGGCACTGCTATCAATAAATGTGACTAGTAAGCCAGTCGCTAGTTATCCAAGTAATTATCTGGTAGAAACATATTAAGGGCGCTATTAACAAGCTCGTCAGCAAATCCAATTATAATGACATTGTTGTGGCAAATGTAGCTAATCTCATTTGCAGATAATCTACAGACAGACGGGTGACTTATACGTAATAAAATACGTTTATTGGCTGTAGATAAGGCGATAATGGGTAACTTTATAACCCCTCAACCGAAATGCTACGAAGTTATGGACTTTCTTGATATCTGTCTATAATTATATTAATTTTATTCTACATCTGTCAATGACTTCAATAATGACAATAAAAGCGGATTTAGTGTTATAGTTAATCCCCCTCCCCAAACGAGTGTGGTGACTTTCCGCAACTTATCAAGAGATGGCGCTTCTGAATCACGATATCGAAGTTTTTGTAAAAACCTTGCATAATTAAATACAAGTTCCGAACTGAGGCAGTCGGAGCACGACGACCGCACGCACCCCAGGCATCATTAACTAGCCTGTCGGGAGATCTCCCTTTGCCAAACTAGCAACTCTAAGTAACTGTTCGCAACTATGGCTGAAGCGACAGTAGATAATAAGCGGACAGCTTTAGCGTGGTTTAGGAGTAGTATATAATAGAAACGTTTTTAGTGGGTCATCAGAAAACGAACATATTCCAGCATTATTAGTCAATACTGAGTATACTTTCGCTTTTATTTATATTGATTTTCCAATACTACGCCATTGCAAGCGTGTAAGTGCCATTAAATCGAAACCGACAAATAACTCTAACAACGGAAACGTCTCAGATAAAAGTAACTTTTCTTTTAACGATCTCCAAGCACTTGTTTTCTCGATTCTCCATTGGATTGCTTGCAGTTGTAGACAAACCAACGGAATAGACTGCTGTATCTACACAATAACAATATCGTGAAAAACAATAGTAAACAAAATTAAACAATATTGAAGTGATGGTCAAAAGTAAATCCTATTGTAGGTTAATACTTTCATTTTCAAAATAGCAAGACATAAAAAATATTTGTTTGCCCGGCTAATTTTCGATTCAGTCGGAACTTCCAATCAAAACGAATAAAAAGAATAACGCTTTCATAGTCCCATTCTAGGTTTTTATTGTGCCATGGACACACACCCTTGTATGACCAAGACCGTGAACATAAATCTAAATCCATCATTTAAATATCTGTCTGGCCGGGGATCGAATCCAATACTCACTGCGTGTCAGACCGCTCCGCCAATTCGGCCCTCAAACTAAAGATATTACCTAGAGGCTTATACTTTTTCTGTATTTTTCATACGGATAAAAGTGTGACCTTGTCGCAGTATAGACTCAACGCCGATCGGTTCAAATTTAACGCTAATTGGATCGTACTGAATATGCTAATTAGCTCGAAACGCAGGAAATATATGTATATTACGTACGTTTTTAAACCGAAGAGGCACCACTACTTCAGTATGAAGTACCAGAAGGAAGCGACCATCGTCAAAAACCAGAGTCGTCAGTGCATTTGGTGTTGATAGAAATATACCTATAGTTTAGTGCAGTTTCAGCATGGTTTTAATTTTATTTTCATATTGTAGTCTTAGAAGTGAAGTCTATTTCTTACTTTGTCTATGTTTCCACCCTAGAAGCCGCGGAGCAAACAAGATAATCCAATTTAACGTGGTTTATACTTCTCGCAATGTTTCCCAATCCTCGTTACTTGAAAACTTAAAGAGATTTTATTGGTTAAAAATGTAGGTCGAGGACCATTATTTCGGAACATTTTTTTACATTTGGCTAACGGATCTCCCGCCAGGCTAAATGATTATGCCTGGGGAGCGGCCGTACTCCGAAAGTATCCGTTTGGACTTTATATTTTTTTTAGTTGAACCTAACGATAAGGGCTACCGGAAAGTACTCATCCTCACCTATGGATATAAGCAAGACCAGAAGAATCGCCAAAGCCGGCTTTGATGAAGAGCTATTTTTGCACCTTCCTTGAAGAGTCCCATGTCATAGCATTCCGCGATTACTTCAGGAGGAAGCTAAAACCACATCTCTTGCAAAGAGTAAAAAAGACTGTGCACACCAAACCGTGAAGGACTGCCACGAATCCAGTTATGTGATGGCGCCATTAAGTTGCTGGAGGAAAGGAGTAAAGGGTCATGCAATGCATTTGCTAAGCGTTTACTATCTATAGGTATTTCATTGGTAACTAATCTAAAACAAGAGTAAGATTTTGACGCGGTAAGCCTGATATTGCAACCCTATAGGCAAATCTGTCATTGGAAATATAGTCAATCCTCTTTACGTACATTTTTATTTTTGGATTCAAATTATAATCGTTAAATATACGAAAAACCCAGACCATATTAATTATATTATCCACAAAAACATATAAGGACAAATATAATGACTGCCACGCAAATTAGATTTATAACGTAATTTAGGTCGCACGACTACGACCTTTTGTTACGACACGAACTAAGTACATGTTGGTCGTGTCGTGTGTTTCGTGGCTGAAATTCGTGAGGTTCAAAATGTCTAAATGACAATTTCGTAAAATAATCTAACCAAGAATTTGGAATACATAGATAGCATATGACCGTATAATCACGTCCGCAAATATATAGGTATTACATAACATAATCTAGGTGATTTATCGCTTAGGACAATAATATTTAGAAATTGGTGTGAGGTACCACCGTCACACCTATTGCTCACATCGACTTCAGAACCCCTGTTCTAAAACGAGTTGGTTACACATGTCAAGTGGGAGCAGCGGCCACTTACCATCAGGCGGAGTGCACGCGCCTTTGCTACATTCAATCTTAAAAAAGAATGTTTTTTGTATTTATCTAGGTATATTATATATTTAAAGGAAAACCACAACTTTAAAACCACTGTGATTATTTCAAGTAGGTACAGAATAAAGATAAAAAGAAAAAATAAGTAAGAGTAGTAAAGCCTAATAAAGTACTAAAGCTAAAACCATGAAATTAATAGGTTTAATTTATGATGTAGACACTAAGAAAGATTTTTGATATTCGACTCCTAAGGGGATCAAATATTTTTTGAAGGTGGTAGATCTCTTTGTGGTTCGACTCCGGTGGCACCACCACCACATCTATTTCTGCCTAATAACATCAGTGTTTAGCGCTGCTGTGTTCTGGTCTGAAGGGTGTGATAAGGGAGACATACTTATCCGAGGCGTTCCAACTTAGTCCTCAGGGGTGGCAACGCATCTGTGGTCAACTTCAGGTAGAAATTTGATCTTATCTGGGGTTGAATACAGATTTCCTTGAGCGGCAGTGGCCACTTACCATCAGATGGACTGCATGCTCAAAGTCCTTCTGATGGTAAAGTGGTAGAACGACTCTACTTCGACTAATGGCGTACCACCGGTACATCTGTTTGAGCGTGAAGAAGTTCTGGAATTTCGGTGGAAGGGTGCGGTTGCCGGTTCACTTGCATATGAGGCATATGATCTTAGTCTTCGGGAGTAGAAATGCATGTGTGATTGACTTCAAATAGGACTCTTGTTCTCATGTGAAGTTGATTGCTGATATTCATGGGTGGCGGTGACCACATACGATCAGCTGGTATTTTTATATTTGTGGAAGTAGCAATCGAGCATGCAGTCCATCTGATGGTAAGTGATCAATGCCGCCCAGTGATAAACCCCAGATAAGATTAGAATCCTACGTGAGGTTGACCACAGATACGTTGTTACCTTTAAGGACTAAGTTGAAACGCCTCGTATAAGTATGTCTCCCTTACCTCACCACTCAAATTAGAACACCGCAGGGCTTAACACTGCTATTATAAGAGATAAAAGGTGTGGCGGTGTCGCCGCCGGAGTCGAACCACAAAGGTTCCTACCACCTTTGCACGTACGTTTTTACTTCAATCTTATAAAAAAATCTGGAGGCATCCTGGAGCATTCTCCTCCACATTAGTCTTAATAACCATTCATATAAGAACACAATGTATGAAATGTATAAATGTAATAAATTTTAAATAATACTAGCTTGGACATATTTTTAAAATATCGTACGTTCATCCACATATTTATCGCATCGTATAAAAATAAATCATCCATACTTTTAGCAACCTCCAGGGAGCGATCCCATCAGTCACAAATCATTTACGTATACAAAGTCCGGGGACAAATAAAATGTGTCCGGGGAGTGGTAATAAAAATAAAACGAGCTTGTCGAGATCCCCTTTCCGCGTTTGTTGCTTTTTTATTTGAAAATATTATGTTTTAATTATAAGAATCTTATGTTTTCATACCCACAGAAACAAAATTGCAGCCCACTGTTATTGTTGGGTGCAGCTGGTAAACGGCCGCTCACCGTAATTAGGGGAGGACCGAACTGGGCTGATACTCTTCCTACTGCTTTAAGGTAGAAATAGTTGTTACTATGACGCAGATAGGTAAGTAACACTTAATAATAATAACGCTTTCTACACTCACACTACACTAAGATTTTTTCCTGTGTCGTGGATGCGATGGACACACAAAGACGAATACACAAACACCCAGACCCAAAACAGAAATCGAAATTAATAATTCAGATATTTCTCTGGCCGGTTCCGAACCCGGAACTCACTGCGTATTACACCGGTATGGGGACCACACAGCCACACGGATCGTCAATCAATAATGCAGATCCTGTCTGGTTTATAAAGCAGTTATGTGGAGTCGAGGTTAAACTGGTACTATGATATCCTTGGCATCATCCTGCAATTCCTGAGCAGAGATGCGCCGTAGAGAAGAGCGATTACCGGGAACACGAACACTGCCTATCCATACCCCCACTTCTAAAAAAGGTTATCCGGAATAACACACAACATTAACTATTTGAACATAATTACAATATACACTGTAATCAATGTAATTTATACGTCACTTCCTGAAGATCAATTCCCTAGATTAGGTGATAGACTATCATAGATCTTATTTCTAATTGCAACTTAATAGTTTAATAGCCTTAAAACTGGATAATTCCAGGTTTAAGGCTTTTGAAAAGAGGATACATTGTACTAGAATTCTCATTAACTCAAATTCAAAGTAAGACAATTATACAAATAGAATTAACTAAGTATAGAATATAAACAAGATTTCTAAGACACAAAGGTACAAAGTATCTCTCCATTATTCGACTTTCAGTGAAAAGAATAATTAGGTCGGTTAATTCCATTAATGAGTTCATTGTACGCCGAGTTCCGACTTATTTGATTTGTGACGAATTTAATTTACTTAAGTCACCGCGGTATACTCATAAGTTAACCACCAGCGAGTAAGCGCATAGCGATGCTAAGCGATATTAAATAATTGCAAACGGTTCCAATTTTGTACAGATCAGTTAAATTGTGTAATTAATATAGAATTTTTATTTTTTCTTAAATTTACGTTTTTTTTTTGGAAGTAGCAAACGAGCTTGCAGTCTCCCTGATAGTAAGTGGCCACTGCCGCCCATGGACATACGTAATCAACCCTAGATAAGACTAACCCTACCCGAGGTTGGCCACAAATGCGTTGCTACCCCTGAGGACTTAATTGGAACGCGTCGGATATGTATGTCTCCCTTACCACACCCTTCAAACCAGAATACAGCAGCGCTTAACACTGCTATCATTAGGCAGAAATAGGTGTAGCGATGGTGCCGCCGGAGTCAAACCCCAAAAGGTTCTACTACTTATTTCTGTATATTTCTTAGTTTAATGCTCTATAGCCCATAATTGTTTAATTAACTGCTTATTCAAGTTGGGACTCCCTGAGTTTAAATGAATGAAAGATCTCATTTCTATATTTATTCATATTATGTTTGAAATAAATAGGTAGGTAGCATAGATAACATTGTTTTGTTTAAATAATGAAACAAACTGTATCACTAAGATAATATTATGAAATAGTAGGTAGCTGTTTCTATATTAATCCTGTCTGTCCATTATCTTTCGTTTAATTTATCTTTACGTATTTTTAATATGTAGAATAAAATTTACGTATTTTATTTATCATGGATTATAGTAACATCTAAACTGGCTTGGGATACCAAACACCCCTAACTCTATCTACCCGTCTAGTTTGTTGCGTGTTTCGTGCTAAGTTTATTTCATCATTATAGAAAATCGAAAATCAAACAATTATTTTCTTAAATTATTTATTAAAAAGTGAAAATCAATCCATAAAAATAAGGCTAGAATATATCAATAGATACTAAGAGTACTTAAAATAAAATTAATGTCAATCTTAGGAAATAAACACAGTATCCAATTACGTTGTGCCAGTACAGTACATAAGGGCTTTCACCAATCTATTTAGTTAGTAAAACAATTATGAATCTAATGCAAAATATATCAAACTCCATAGAAACTTACACTACTTATAATCTAACAATTTTTTAAAACAATTTGTTCCAAAACAGTAAATCCGAGTAACAAATGCAAGCCATTACGACTAAAACTAATAGAAATTACAACTCAACTTTGTGATGTCCATATTTACAATTGTGTCAAGAAGTGTGCGGAATTTACATTCTAAGACAATTAGTCCACTGTGATCATTATTCAGTAACTTGAATTATAATAATTATTTCCAGACCTATGTATTATGCAATGGAATTAGGTATGCATTACTAGTAGACATACAACTAATGAATTATACATATAGATTATGAGCAGTTCTTATGATAAAAATAAAAAATCGATCTACCCCTTTGAACACAAAACAACATTTTAGACCTTGTAACCAAGTTACATTTACAGTTAATTTAAAAATATAACTTATTTAAGCATACAAAAACAATTGTATTAGAAATAAAAATGACAATTTTTTTAGAATTACAATGAATCAAATATTAAATTCGCAATAAATAATCCATCAAGCTTTCAAGACAATAAATGTCAGAATCTGCTTGTAATAAGTCTTAAAACCCTCCGAGTGGTTATAAAAGTATGTGATTATTCATCCCAAGAGCGTCGTTGGCGAGTAGGCTTCAGATAGGGGCCGGAGGATGGAGAGTTTGGAAATCTTTGCATGTACCGCTCCAAGCGCAGATATTTCACTGTGATAAGCCTGCCTTCATACCACCAGCCATGTAGACTTCTGTAAACGATACCGGCGTCTGTTGGAGTCGCGCATTTTACGTACACACAGCAAGATGTTCTCTCAACATCAATGTGCAGGATGTTACAACGGTCACATTTCTCTAAAATCGCATCTTGAATAACGGCCCTAAGATTGGGGTTGGCATCGTTCTTCTCAAACATGTGGCGGATCTTTAAGCATGGTGTGGGTGAAATGGTAAGATTGTTAACTGAACCTTCCTGAGTTTCAAATGCCTGGCCTTGCCAAGCTGCGCTACGTTTGGGGCTGCTCGACGAAATCCATCTCCAAACCCTGCAATCCTCACCATCGACCGATTGCACCTCCATACGCACTCTACTCTCATTCCTCTGAATAAATTTAACGGCAGCATCCCAAGTCGATGTCATTTTCTCGCGATTCTGTGGTGATATCAATGTGTCTCTAACATGGTCCACTGATATGTATGGTTCCCCACTGTCTTCCGTTTCTTGTGAAATTACATCAATAATTTGTTCCACCATAGAATACACTTCCTCGCTCTTTTTTTTCTGATGTATCATATAGTATTTATATAATCTATGCATGCCAAGGACAAATAGGGTTATGAAGCCAACTATGATGATAGTGGAACCAGCTGAATACAGGGTATTGACGAACAAGCAAGATATAGGTGTTGATGGATCAGCGAGTATCAATGCAACGCTTCCTTTGTTTCTCTGTTGAACTACCATGTCAGTGGAAACGAGTGTGGAGTA
>DWPG01000307.1:0-10071 GCA_018251495.1 Autochton cellus | reverse complement strand
GGGACCCGTGCCCATCAGTGGGACAATAATGGGTTGACGATACTTAATATACAATTCGTACAGTAATATTTTTATTCTGGTCAGAATATTTTTATATTCCTATTTTTATAAAACCTTCGATATGCATAGCTTGAAATTCCTATGAATGTCATTGGAATTTTTTTTTCATGCTCAAAATATTATTTTCACATTCGCATTTTCATATAAAAACGTCGACGTGCGTGGCCTGAATATTCCTTTCACACTTGGCCTGTTTGGTGCATTCACCTATAAACTGGAATACGGGTAACAGGGGATGGTAATGGAGAATAAATTTTAAAAATATACAAAATTTTCATAACAGTTTTTATAAATATTTTCATATCTGCTTCGCTGCTTTTATGGACTAATGTTTTAGAGCTACAATTTCTAGGGACTTTTAATATTGTCTCCCAAACTAGGGATTGAATTTTTAATTCTGCTGTAAAAGGCAAAATATATCCCTTAAGAACGATAAAGTACCATTTATACGCAAGGTAGACCGGACCGCGCGCCGTGCGCCGGTATGAAATAGTCAGTTTTTCCGTTTTCATCGGCATTTTTGAAGCTAAACCCGAAATTCTAGAAAATAAACAATAGAATGGACCTCTCCGTTTAATTTACTCTGTTATTCAGTAACGAACGTACACGCTGGCTAAAGGGTAACAAACAATTTGGAATAACCAAGCCGCTGGGTACCGCTGAATGAAACTCGATTAAAATGTCTAGCCATTCTGTCATGTTTTGGGCAGTGAAAGTAATCGTTTTCTCGGATGAATTTCCTGAAAGTCAGAGTCAATTTCTCTGATTATTCGATAAAGTTATTGTAAGGGAGCTAACATACGAGCGACAGTATGTTAATACACGAGCGACAGACCGTGTCAGCGACGCGCGGCGGCAAACAGCGTTTTCATGTGTGTAAATCATGCGTTTGTGTGTGTGTTTGTGTATGTGTGTGTAAGAAAATTGCCATAACTAATTCTCTATCCGTTTGTCCAAATTCAGGAACTTCGTGATATTCTCCTCCGTCTCCTGTGGAAGAGGTAACGCCGGTCAGACCAACTATGGCTGGTCCAACTCCGTGATGGAGAGGATCTGCGAATGGCGGAAGAAGCTCGGTCTCCCAGCTCTTGCTGTACAATGGGGAGCTATTGCTGATGTAAGTTGATATTTAATAGGAATTAATGAAATCAGCATTCGATTTTTCAATTTTTTTAAATATGGAAGTACCAAACGAACTTGAAGTCCTCCTGATTGTAAGTGACTCCTGTCGCCTACGGACATCTGTAATCAACTCCATATTATGGGACAAGGTTTCCACCTGATGTCGATTAAAGATGCATTGCCACACCTGTGGACTAAGATGGTGGGTCATATGCAGTCATGTGGTGGTGGATCATAGATTAGATGGACTTCATGTTCATTTAAGACTTAGATTTTATAAAAATAGTCTGAAGCCAGTCGCGAAGGTTTATCTGAAACTGAAACTTAAACTGTTTGTATGTGTATGTGCGTTATTGGTAACATGCACAACTATCAACAAATTTACAAAACACATTAATTGTGAATTTATATCTCATTTTGTCTTCGATTACATGTTTACAAGAATCTGTGGACCCACGAGTTTATTTAATCAAAAACACTCCAAAATTATTTCAGCATTAATTACTAGCATCATCAACATTCACTTAATTAATTATTTGAAATATTTCGGCCTTCAGCAGTCAGCTACGTCACGTTGCGAGTAATATTTCATTTTGCCTCTGCAAGCTGAACTTTATATTTAAATGTGGAGTGGATTCAGTCAGTTATACCATAATTTCATATGAGGTGGGTGCTAATGGGTTTTTAAAATTGCAGTTTAAATTAGTATCTGGTGATGATTTTAACTAGTTTCTTTTTATGGCTGTTCCCATATGTACGTACAATCTCTTCTTAATTAGTAGTTTCCGAGAACACTTCGCATCTTCCTCCAAAACTATTAATTAAATTATGATCACTTTTCCTGTCACGCGTGTCTAGACCATACCATCCATACACATGAATTAACCCGCTGCATTCTCGTCGCAATCCGTGCACGTGTGCGTATAAAATGATAGGATGCCAGTGGCACGCGTGCGAGACTCGCGCGACAGGAAAACTGCCCTTAAGAAACTTTTGTAGAAGCATATAGTAACACTTTGTGCAGAATTCCATGCGTGAGATACGTGATATAATTAATTTGGTTAAGTCTGAATTAATCTACTAATATCCTCATATTTCAACTTCAACCTTGTAGACAAACCATCCAACATCAAATCATTCATACGAAACTTCTGGAATTGATAATAACTAAAGCCAAATTATGCAGGTGGGTCTAGTAGCAGACATGCAGGACGAAGATGTCCAGCTCGAGATTGGTGGAACCTTGCAGCAAAGGATCTCCTCTTGCCTCCTCGCTTTGGACAAATTCCTGAAGCAAGATGCTGCTATCGTCTCTTCGATCGTGGTCGCAGAGAAGAAGGCCGGAGGGTCAGGCTGCGGGAATATTGTGGATGCTGTTGCTGCTATTATGGGTAATGACGCCTTTATGTATTATACAGTAATTACTCATTTCATATTCATTCTCGCCAAATAAAGCATGTAATAAAATGATTAGAATACATCAAGAAAACACTTAGTTTTTTTTTTGTCTAACTCATTTTAATCCAGTACTGGGTAAGGATCTCTTTCTGGATCTGCGAAAGGCTTGGAATATTCTTTACCATGTTGTTCTAATTTGAATTGGTTGCAGAAGATATCGGTTAGTAGGTGAGCCCATAACAAAAAAATAGGATTATCATATCATTTCTCTTTCTCCAGGTATCAAGGATCTGAAGACGGTGTCACAGCAAGTGTCGCTTGCTGAGCTTGGCATGGACAGTATGATGGCTGTGGAGATCAAACAAACGCTGGAGAGAGAGTTTGAGATATTCCTCACAGCTCAGGACATCAGAACTTTGACCTTCGCACGGTACGAACGAATTCTTTGCATAAGTTCGTAGTTAGCTCCATAGTTTTAGAGTATTTTTATCTCGGTGTACTTAGGGATATCCGTTTCAGATTGGTAAAGAATAAACTATTTTACTGTTGACAGTCATTCTGTAACTTTTAAGCTCGGCCGAAAAAGTTGAAATTAGTCAAGATAGTAGTCGCTACAATTAATTATTAACTGACTCCTATGGAGATTGTGTTCGCTTATAAATTGTTGATACGTGTTCCTTTTGTCTTAGACTGCTAGAACTAACAGCACAACGGGAAGCAGCAGCGTCTACCGCCGCGTCAGCAAGGTCTACAACGGTAGACGGGTCTGCTGGCTTACGAGTCCTCGTCAGGAACTTCGGTGACGAGAACTTGGTGTCAGAACCCATTGTGTACATGTCGACCATGGTCAGCGATGGTACCGAAGTGAGTTATGTTACTAAATTTTGTCTGTTTCTATATAGGTCGTCTATACCTCCATGCGTTTATGGATTAGATTTCATGATTTGTTATTGAATAATCAAAACTTTGGTGATAATTCCTTAAATTCTTATGTAATAATTTCTTATAAAACCTACCCACAACCTACTCACAACCCCATAGAATTTGTTACACGAATCGTTTTGTGAAGAATCACGACACGTCGTATTGTGATTTTTTTATGCATCGTGTGGCTGATTACTCAACATAGCCGGCGCTGTGCTCGTTGCTACTACGACACTATGCAACGCGCATTGCTAACATTGCGCGCGATGTTGTAAAAATCTTCGAGGCGCGACTCAACGTGGAACGTTAAAGGTGAAAGAACTCTATGTGGTTCGACTCCGGCGGCACCACCGTCTCACCTATTTCTGCCTAATAACAGGAGTGTTAAGCGCTGCTGTGTTCTGGTTTAAAGGGTGTGATAAGGCAAGGTAAGGTTTATCTAGCATTTTTACTTTTTATACTATATAACTAGAATATACTAGGAGCAATAAACGATACAAAAACAAGTATTAGTAACCACATCTCTAGTTATGTCCAACTGACACTGACGCCTTCGAGATCGTACTTTCAGAGTGCCAGTTATAGTAGTCCCGTTACAATGGTTAAAATTCAACCATAATTAAAACCAAATAAAAACTACATTTATCGTAGTGTATAATGACTAAGAAGTTTATACAAAATCAAAAAAAAACAACTTTTATTTGTAATTTTTGTCTGTGTATTAAGGAGACATTAATTATAGGGAAAATGAGGTTTATTTTGCAAAACTGCATTTAAAAGTATGTAACAGTTATCATACATAAATATTATCTCCCCTCGCTCCTTCTGTTCATGAACTTTAACGTATACCTAATCTCACCCTCCTCTGTGCGCGCAGTATCCGAAAAATGGTACCGCAAATTTTCGCTTCAGGTATTAATATATAGATTATAAGATTATATTATCAGTCAGTCAGTCACTATCTGTTATGAAATTTAAATATTTTTGTTTCAAAGTATATGAAATGATATTAGTTGCGTGATAATTTTGTAATTGTTACAACATTTTACGTAAAGTAAATATACACAAATATATACCTAGCTAATATTTAGAACTAATGTAATCTTTTTATCCTTATAAAATTGATAAGAAGTATGCTGTTTTATTTAAATATTTTTATAAACCATCCACACGCTTGCCAGTCCGTTAGTATGTTGTGAAGAGGCAAGCGTAACGGTCGTCTAAAGTTGTCTCGGCCGTAACATTTGGCTTAAATTTTTTAAGCTTCTGTTTTAGATTTAATAATTTTTTTATGTTTAAAATAACTAACAAATGCTCATGACAAATTCCCTTCGACTTGTGCAAAAAAACCGTAACCACACAGATTGGGGCCATGCACTTGCAAGCCTACGCAAGCTAATCCAAACGCTCCATCCACACGTTGGCGTTTGTAAAGGTTTGCCGAGGTTTGCCACATGTGGGGACGCGGCATAATAGAAACAGCAAACAAGCATGTATTTCTCATGTTATTGTTATTAATATCTATTACCGTACCCAAATAACAGCTTTCCTGTTCACTTACAGATGCTTTGCTGAGCGCCACGAAACATTCGCTCCAAGCGTCAGCGATAATTATTAAAAACAAATGAACGTGTCCGATCTTATACGTTAACGTTACGTGGGCTTTGGATTAGAAAGTACTAGAAGGTACCTATAGATTGTGCAAGGCGGCTAAATCTTTTATGGATAACTGCATTCGCTATTACAATAATATACCGCTTCATATCACGAACCTCACAGAAAGAAAGTTTAAACAAGTAATTAAACAGACGATTATGTAAAAAAGCGTACTTACTATAGAACAACTGTGTAGTCTGAAGTGGCTCCAGCTCCATATTTAAGTGTAAGTTAAAATGGAATTATAGGACTTTTTAAAAGATATGTGTTATAGTGTTCCTTTCGCCGCTTCTTCTCCATAACTAAACATCTTGCAAAGTGGCGGCAGATTATTTATTATTATTGACATTAAAAATAATTTTGTAAAGAATCTACTTTGAATAAAATATTGTTGATTTGATTTGATTGGAAGCTTTTTATACTTATATTGAGTACTAGGAAGGTATGAGTAGGGTAGAAAGATAGGCTCTGTTACTCATTTAAGATTGTTTATTTTTGAAACATAATATAAAAATATGAAATGTCCAGCTATATCGAGAACACATAAAAGTTACTGTTATAAAGATGGTATTATGTTCTTATTAAATCGTATTTAATATTGCAATAATAATATATTTTTATTGGGTTTGGTATTTCGTGCGCTACTAAAGAATAATATATAAAATTTTAAATTTGTAAGGAGCCTTAATATGTAATAAACACCATTTTTTTAAATAAACCTATCTAATATATACACAATTATAATAAAAATATATAGCTATAATGTAATAGCTGCTAAAAATTGACTAGAACGGTTGGGAATGCTATTATCAAGTATAGAGTCGAGGTTGTTACTCGGCGCGCATGCCTCTGAGGCAGTTTCGTTACGCCATGCGCCGCATCGTCGGGTTCCGGGCCGCTCAAGGCAGGAAGCGGTCGCAGTCGCGCGGCGCGTCGCTCAGGTACGTGGTGTCGGTGGCGGCCGACGCGGGCGCGCCCCACGACACCCAGCGCGCCTGCGACAAGCCATTGTACCGTCATTTTATTTGACCCACTTCACGTTATTTCGTTTCTACGCAGAAAGGATTATGAGAAAAGAATTCACGTTTCAGAGTTACTAATAAAAAGGATTCCAATTGATACGTTGTACTTAATGTATGAAAAGCAGTTTTAGATGAATTTACAAAGCGAGATCAAGTTAGGTAGGTATGAAGCGGGGTGCCGGGCAACAACTTTCCTTTTTTTCACTGAAACACTAATCAAGCATTTTTTTTATTGGTCTAGTTTGTTCTCTCTTTATCCGCATGTTTCGTTACTAATGTCAAGTTACATAATTATCAACAAAGGGCAGTTTTTAAAATTTATGGCTCGACCACCAGGGAGATACCGGCGCCACAACTATTCTAGTGTGAAGCATTACTTGATTTTCGGTGGAAAGATATGAAAGCCAGCAAATTTTTATATTAGATGGCCATCTTAGCCTTTAGGAGTGGCAACGCATTAGTGATTAGGTACAGGTAAAACCCCCTGCTCTATATGAAATCGGTTACAGAACGTGAGAAACGTGAGAAAGTTGCGTAGATATTTTGTAAATGGGTGTATGCGGTTGTGACCATAACATAACATCGCGTGGACTGCATTCTCATCATATACGAGTATAATATTATGATTATTGTCATTATATGTACTAGTAGTCCCGTCGCAATGGTCGAAATTCGACCAAAATAACAATGAAAACTAAACTTATACATCCAAACAAAAAATAAACTTTTATATGTATTTTTCATTTGTGCATTAGAAAAACTCCCATTGTAGGGAAATGAGGTTTCATTGACTAAGCTGCATTTAAAAGCAATAACGCTTTTTTGACATAGACATATGACATAGTAGACTTTACTAGTCATCTATTACGGTACATACCTATTTTCTTTTACATTGTCAGTAATATAAACAAACAATTAATAAATTTATGTTTGTTAAACTTAATATATTTGTAATAATTATTATGCATAAACATTATCTATCAACCATCTTTTCTGCATGAATTTTCCCGTATGCTTAATCTCATCCTCCTCTGTGCGCGCAATATTCGAAAAACGGTACCGCAAATTTTCGCTTCACGTATTAATATATAGAAAATAAAAATAGGCTAATACAAAATCGTTATGAACATATTTTTGCTTTTTGTCGATTTCCTTGCTTAATTTTGTGGATCGCAAGCCGCGAGGCTGTGCGCGATTCGTACATGTAAATAGACAAAGACAAAACAGTTCAATAGATAAACTTTTTTCACACGTTTGTCACCTATCGATATTTACTACGTGGCCGTCCTCGGCGCTGCGAAGGGGACTCCGGGATCTCCAAAGGGATGCAACCGGAGTCTTCTGAGCTCGTTGCTCCGTCGAGCTCCACTCAGCTGAGCATTTGAGCTCACCACATATCATCTGGTGTTAACGATGTTATGCTAGCGTATGTACCGCCGCCCTTCCCGGGGTCGCTGGCCAAGCTATTCCAGTTCCCACTTTTGCCGCCCGCAATCCCGGAAGCCCCCTTATAGTCACCTCTTACGCACAGGCAGGGAATACCGTAGCCCTATTCTGCTCTCGGAACTACAGACACAACAATTGAAACTATATCATCCTGATGGTAAATGTACCTAATCGATCTAACAGCATCATTGATTAATAACTTAATATGGTATTTACTACGTTATATGAATCGATAAAGCTATAAATATTATAGGATTGCTTGATTTCAATAAGTTACGCTTGTAAATATATCTAGGTAGTAGGTATTTCGATCTGTCTCCGCCAAATTACCCAATAGACGGTGCCTATTCACAGTGACTAGTCAGGCTAATATTACGAGAAGTTGATCAACATGATTTTTTTTATCTTCTTATTTTAAATTACACTTTATTAAGATATGTACCTAGCTATATTTTGAGTTTTTGATACTTAATTAAAGATCAGAAAAATAAGTATGACGAAACAAAAACCTTCCTGGTCTTGCATATGAAATATGTATGCCTACCTTCTAGCCGTGCTCGCGGTTTTACTTGAAACTATAAAAATAATTAACATGACAAAAGTACATATATGTGGAACTTTTTGCATTTTACACAAATATGCACAATTTTATCGAAATGACGGTTTTTTTTAAAGAGGACTGATTGACATCGACTTTAGCACATTTACAAAGAGAGCATAATATTGATTTTGTAAAATAATAGGCCAAGTGCGAGTAGAACTCGCTCGTGGAAGGTTCAGTACCGTACCACACTACCACCAAATGAGTCTCAGCATAATCACATCCAGCACACACCTATAATCCATACGAATTTCGAAGATCCCAATATTGCCAATATTCCCAGTCCGCACCCCACCGCCGGTGCATTAACATTAATTGCAAACTCGTCTGTATATTTTTTCTCGAAAATCAGTAAAAAGTTAATAAATTTTTCAATTCCTAATTTACTATTGTTGTGCGTTTACCAAGGCAAACTATGGTGTTTATTTGGTAAAAATCTGACCAGTGGTTCGTGAGTTACAAGAAGATTTATCCGAAACAATTAGTGAACAGCTGTGCTCGCGCGCCGCGTTACGAGCAGGTAGCTACATGACGTCACACTGCTAAGTCATCCGCACGCCGCTCGCTATAACAGTTTACCGTCTTGCTCACCGCTAATTATTAAGAAAGCTCCTACTGCTTTTTAACGCGCAATTTAACTTAATTGCAACTTGTAGCTTGTTTATAACTTGTGCTCCGGTGTTTCATCATAATAACATTTATTAAGAACACTGATACCAATAATGAGTTCAAAAGCTGTGAACAAAAAATGCGCTGGATGTGCGCTGGATATAGTAACCTCAGAACAACTCAAATGCAACACCTGTTTACTACCATTTTACATACCATTTTGAGTGTATTAATACTTTAAAGAAAAAATTTTAAGAAATTTCACAAGACTTCAAAACCACCTGGGTGTGCCCAACATGTAGGTCGAAAATACCGAAAGGCGACAACTCAAATACTCCTATACGCAGCACCATTAGTGTCAATGAAATTAGCCCCTCGGCTCATGTCACTCGCCGTCGCGCTAATCCTGGTATGACCCTTCAGAGCGCAAGTGATTTTTCTTTAGAAAATGTTAAAGAGTTGATTCAAGATGCTATGGACGACCTGTTGGACAAAATGGAAAGAAGGATGACGAAAGTAGTGGAAACTAAAACAAAGGAAATATTCTCAGAAATAAATGATATAAAGGATTCTATTAGGTACCTGAATACGCAACAAGAAGACATACAAAAACAACTTCAGCTGAGGTGTGACCAGGTTGAAAAACTCACTGAGGAGAATGAGATATTAAAATCAACTATTAAAGACCTTGGCAACCGCTTAAGCATTATGGAACAGCACTCTCGAATGTGCAATATTGAAGTTCAATGTATACCCGAGTATAAAACCGAAAACCTACTGAAAGTGATGGTTCAAATTGCCAACATTACCGGATACAATTTGCAAGAAGGAGACGTACACAAATGTACAAGGATAGCTAAAATTAATCCCGATAATAAACGCCCCCGCTCAGTGGTGGTTAAGTTTTCCAACCCTCGTGTTCGCGACACGTTTATGGCGAGCGTGATACAGTACAACAAAAAACATCGTGATGACAAACTAAATACCAGTCACATCGGGATTGCAGGTGAGAAGAAACCTATATATGTCGTCGACCATCTTATTCCGGAAACGAAGAAATTGCACGCATTGGCAAGAGATAAGGCGAAACAACTTCAATACAAGTACGTTTGGGTGAAGAATGCTCGCGTATTCATGAGAAAAACTGAAACATCGGAACACATCATGATACGTGACTTTAATCAATTAGAATCACTTTCGTAATATTTATTATTCGAGCATTGTTTAGCATTT
>DWPG01000306.1:0-10073 GCA_018251495.1 Autochton cellus | reverse complement strand
GTCTACTAAGATAATTTTGCCAAATTAGGTAAACAAAACCATTGCCACATTTACGTTTCCATCGCATTCGCATGCAATGCAAAAACAAACATGTAACATGCGAAAACATCGCGGATGAGTCTGTAGGTCACACGCTGTGCATCACAGTCGACCTTTCCCTCGCTGGCCGTCTTGGGTTCCTCCTACAGGCCTTGCCGCGGGCACAGTTCACGGCTGGGCACTGTGCACTGCATAGCTGACTCACAATGATGTAAGGTACCATATCATACATGTTGCCATTTTGAAACTAGTACCTACTGTTGTACAGAAACAGAATGGAAAATTACAAATTGAATGCTCACTCAAATGTTTTTGCCAGAATTGTTTGGTTTTCTCTTGATTCTCGTAAGTTATAAAATTATTCTTACTGTTAAATGAATAAGAAGGATACCTTTATAAATTATTAGTAAACTTGTACATATAGTAATGGTACTTGATTAGAAAAACGAAATCTTCAAGAGACTTAAAAGAGACGAAAATCTTGAAAAAAATGGTCTCGACATAGGTAATGTGAGTGGATCATTACATCTTTATAACTAACTATAAGGCTTCTTTATAGCTGTACATAGTTAAGACATTTAAATGAGGTTTAAAGTTATAAACCTATAACGAGCTAAGTTTGACGTGTCAACTTTCGGTTCGTACATCTTAAAGAATGTGTAGAGATCAATAGAGACCGCTTGCGGCTTTGTTTCGGTTCTCATGTTAGCTTCGAAGAAAAGAAAAAAATACGTGTCAAAGGAATAGAGCGTAGGGTAATAAATGAGTTCAAAATATAGACCGGAAAGGCCACACATGTTCTTGTATGCTGAATTGACCCTCAGTGTATTAATGACTGTCGTTGTCTCTGAGTTGAAGTACAAAAGCAAAGATTAGGTAATATAAGAGACTTCGATGCAGCTAAAGTATACATATACTGTGTGTACATACTCACATATATAAAATTTAGCCACCCGACCATTCCAAAAATAACTCCCACTTTTTCGGCTCATTAAGTTCACTGAAACGAAACCTAAATGAAAATTGGTTCAGCCGTTCCGGCAAAATCATCGTTATCGAGAAAGATATTTATTAAATTCGTTTTTTTTTTTTGGTAGCATTAATAAAAACGTGTGAATTTCTAAATTGACCATTACTTCGAAATCACAGACAATATTTTTATTAATTTGTATCGGATAGATACAGTAATGTATGGACACAGTAGAAACTTATGCGAGTGTCTGGGAATTGTCTGTCATAACTGCAGTATGAATATGTAACAACTATAGACATTGGTATAGTTCAGACTTCACTGTAACATACTAACGCTGAAATAAATAAACTACGAGTATGCTTATGTTACGCTTTATATCCAACCTCGCCACTGCAAATTTCATTTGCTGCTAGTACGTGCTTGAAATCAAATTAGCGTGTAATGACATTAAATTAGTATAGTACCTTGATTTAGTCTTCTTTTGTTTTGTCGTAAGTTCTTACTGATTTCTCAATTGATCAGCCAATTCGACATTTACAGGAGACTTTTATTACTTAATTGCAAATGTTAAACCACTTAAAACTCTTTCTTCCTTAACTCGCAATTTCGTTCCATAAAAAGGTAGTTAAAAGCAAAATCTTTTCACAAAGTGAGTAATGTGTACTCCAAGCGCCCGCCTTTTGGCGGACTCTTAAAACACAACACATGTGGCATGCAAAAAGACTTCGGACACTTAAGAGGAATATTTGCGCAAAAAGTTAAAAAGCGTACGTTGTCCAAATGGGCCATTAAAAGTTGAAAAATGCTGGGGCGCGCCCTCGAGTGGCCTTACACTTCTCAGAATGGAACTACCTGCTTTTTATAGCGAAGATAAGGTCTACACAAATATGCGTAACCCGACCTAATTCGATTATCGATTAGACGACCGCCTCTATTGGAATTGAATGACCTTTTTAAACCGATCGGCTAATGTAGTATCGAAGTGACCCAGTGTGTACAGTGTATACAGTATATGTATAGAGTATACAGTATACTCCAACGAGTGATGTACCGATATACAAACATACGATGCCATATGGCGCTGCGAAATAATGCAAGTTGCACGCATTAATATTTATATGCAGTTTAATGTTTAATATGGCTCGGATAGTTTGTATAAAGTTATACTTCGGATGTTTTGAACATACATCATCTTAGTAGGGCGCATCGACGTTTATAAACTTCTGCTTAATTCAATACTGATCGAGAAAATAATGTTTTGAATTCAACACAACGTTATATTTTACGTTACTTAGGATTGTATTTCTAAAAGTAAAAGACTGTAACTAACAATCAAAATGTCATCTTATAGTTGTGTATTCGTCTTTGTGTGTTTCCATGGCACCCACGACACAGGAGAAAATCCTAGTGTGGGGCTGTGAGTGTAGAAAGCGTTATTTTATTTTTTTATTTTATTTTAAATAAATTACTTTATAAATATAACGTTAAACTGGTCAAAAGGCATTTGATATCTTAATTTCTGATTGTTATCTCCTCCAGAAACGAACTCCATCATCGGCGTGTCCGACGTGGTAGACAACAAGATGCTGTGGCGGCAGCTGATCGCCGAGCTACTGGGCACGTTCCTGCTGACGTCCATCGGTGTGGCGGCCTGCATCACCATCGGTACCAACGTACCTGGTGTCGCCAGCATCGCACTTTGCTTTGGGCTGCTCGTCGCGTCTATTGTGCAGGTAAGAGACATGTGTGATATGGGCAGGTGTGCCCCATAACGTCATTTGTGTTCAGTATTATATGTTAGTATACGTATAGTACCTTACCTCGGTCTCTTCTATTTTGGGTGTTAGCCTTTGAATATTGGTGACGACATGACACTATATTGATGTGGGCTGTAGGATAACATAGGATTCTAAGTTTGACCTCAGGGCTTTATATGGCAGCATAGCATGAAATGCAGCATCGTAGCAGATCTATGAAACAAAGTTCATAACATGGGGTGTTTATTGTTTTAAAATTTTCTATTCTCGATACAGTTCACTTTAAAAATTAATATTAAATTGTTAATGAAAAATGTGATTATCGCAATAATGTTACTGATGTGCATAAGCTACATATCACTTGGTGAAATATCACTCAATTTATCTTTTAGTTAATCAAAGTTATTCGTTGAATAATAATAATAATTATTAAATTAGTGGAAACCCCAGTAAGAATAGACAACGCATATTTTTGGAAAATAAATGACTACTGACTATCTGAATAGGTACAGTAAGCTAAAGCCTACATTCACATAAAAATGTATTGACCAAAATAGAAAGGTCGTAATCTGACTGTAAATTATGTAATATTACCACAAAAGAAGAAGCGCGGGCATTGCCTTTTTAAACAGGTTTTATGGAAGTATAGCGATGCTACTGCATACAAGCGCTGTGTTACGTCACTGGCGATTGGCTAGTTTATATGTGGTTCATAAAAGATTACCTAAAATAAAGTTAAATTGCAAAAATAGATAAATAATAACGCTTAATAACGCTTTCTACACTCATAGCCCCACAGTAGGATTTTCTCCTGTGGCGTGGGTGCCATGAAAACACACAAACACGAATACACAAACACCCAGACCCAGAACAGAAATTTAAATTCATAATTCTGATATCTTTTTGGCCGGGGATCGAACCTGGAACCCACTGCGTGTCAGACCGGTATGGTGACCGCTCCGCCACGCGGGTCGTCAGATATCGTATCCTACATCACTTAATTCATCAGATATTTAAATAATTTACCTAATATCGGTTAAGTTATCGATACCTATTCATAACCCTTTTTATATCCTTTTGTTCTTTCACACAACATGACAATATCCACTACATTGCTCCAATGCAAAACATACATAAACTTAATTATCCATATTATTTTCCATTCGCTACACAGTCTTTTGTAAACTACTCACTTGATTTCTATTTTAGGTAGGTACATTGTAAAATACATTATTTAGTTTAAGTAGAACGTCATTTCGATCGTAACACTAAAACTAGTTGCAGTTTTTATCACTACTACTATCACAAATACCTGTACTAATAATAAATTTACTCGCGTACCTAATTAACACAATCGTTAACCGCAACATTATTGACGGCAGTAGCGTTTTCCTATATTATACGAGTATTTCAGTACATTATAATAGTTGTGCAAAGGAAACGTAGTTTATGATAGATATTTTTATCCTGTAGCGTATAGTAATAAATAATACTACAGTATATTATTGACATACACAAATACACGCTGCAGTATAAAATATATCCGAAGTTTTATGAAAACGGCAATTAAACTGAGATTTTTTCCACTTGGCGTTTCATAGTCTACGTCCTAAATTTTCTAATGCAACTTTTTCCGCCTAAGTTACCAGATCTCGCTCTCTTGTTTCAGTTTAAAATGGTTAGGATAGCCAATATAGATTAATAAATATTAAGTATTGTACCTAAAAAAAAGTATGTTTACGGGTGACGAATGTGCAGTATGTGCGGTTGAAGTTCGTTTTAGACGAAAACAAAAATAAATTTACAAAACTTACAAAAATGTACACTTATATATGTAGATTTTACATCAAACTGAACTGTAATATACAATAAAATTATCACCTAAATGAGGCATTTCAAGTTACTCCTCACAGATAGCCTACGCGTCATTACCTTAAGGTACCTGTCCATTTCCTGTCCTATTAGTATTTGATGACAGGTTCCCATAAGCAGTGAGTGTTCGCTTAATATCTGGTGAACTGCAAGTCTGTTTGCACTTTCATTACATCGTATTCCATATATATAATAAGAATGTTATCCGCGTATCTGTACATCGCATATATTTACGAAAAGTTAATTCGAAGGATTGTGAATAAGTGATAGGTAATTGAAATAGGTAAATTAAATTTCTATAATTTTCCGAATTTTTGTCTGTCTGTCTATTTGTCTGTGTGTTTGGAATTGCAAGAAAACTTAAACTTAGTTCTAAATTAATTTTAAGGAATTGAAAATATATTCATAGTCCGTATCATTATTTAACATTTACACTTTATTTCATTAAAATCCTCCTTATCTATCAACAGTTGTCACAATTTAAAGATTTTATAGTTATGCTATTTTTTTTCATGTAACTCTTTAAATTCAATAACAATAAAGATTATATTGAACTTGTTACTATGAAGGACGCGTTATTTCACAGGAGCTGCATATCTTTAAGATCTTTAACAACATTAAAGTAGTTACGGCGATCTAATCGCTTAAACATACAACCTGAACCGTTTAGCCGCTGAGATAACACTACAAGATGTGAACTTATGATAACTCTTATCAATGTGTTTACAAAACCAAATTTTCCTTTGCTTAATAGAAGTAGCAAGTGGACATGTAGATACTCGTCGTAATATTAAGTGACTTTTTTCGCATAATATTTTATTAACATTTATTTTTTTACGTTTCAACCGTCCAAGTACTAATCATAAATAACGTAAACCATGTTGGCGTTTTGTGAATTTATTATATGATAATATGATTATAAATATAAATGAATTCAATGTTGTATTTACTAAATGCTATTTAAACAGATTTATACCGGATGATACACATTATGAATGTACCAGAACTTACAACTTTAAAATATATTAACCATGAGACGTCGCCAAAAGAGAAATATCCTATTAAATATACCTATATCAAAATTGTGAAATAGCTGTCATATCTAAAAATACGGTGCATAGAAACCGCTCAGACAACTTGGAAACCGCACACCGCATCCGGCGAAGCCCATAGGTAAAGGGAATATAGAAAATGTTGTATGTAATGGCGCAGAATAGGACAGTTTAGTTGATGTCCGGCCTTTCCCACGCGGTCGCAGACCCGCAACCACTCATGTGTTAAATGTATTACACATGTTCCGTTCAATACCACTAAAAGGCCAATATGCAAACAAGGCGATTAATAGACCTTGACTTACGATTACGTTTCGAGTTTACTAGTACTCGGAGAGTACGATTAGTTTTAATAAAATATTAAAGTGCATGTTTAGTTCATTTCGGATTATCCACACATTTTGATTTTTATAGACTCGTGGCACCGACAATCATTTTACGAGGCGGGATCAACGAAATTGACGGATATATAGATCGTATTTTTTCTTAAAATAGAAGCTTGTAATAGAATAGATAACGAATACTTAATGGATAGGTTGGATTAAAGAGGTCAACGGGAAACACAAGAGCCAGATTACCAGGGGTCTACTGTGTTTATTTTATTGTATTTGACATACCTACATTGAATTATTTTACACGTAATATAAGATTAATCTTAGAGTCGTGAAGCATCGTCTATGACAATAGAGAGTTAATAGTACTTAGTATAGCGTTAAAACAATTTGAACGAAACATTACATTATTACTGAGAAGAGGTAAAAGCTGCACAAAAATATCTAGGAACTTTAGACAAGTATCGATTCTTGATACTTGGTTAAGTGAGGAAAGTCGTGAATAGTTAGTAAAATTTTGTAGATCACTCACTTAAATAATGGTAGCCAAAGTCACAAATATACGAAGTGTGTTTAAAATGCAATAAGATAAATATTTAAATGTAACTTAAACATACGCTTCGTTCGAGAACATTGTCTAAATAAATAAATTGGTTATATTATAATGGTTAGTGACATACTTTTGCAGTGTTTTTTCTGTCGATCTTCTATGTGTTAAACAAACCATGAAGGAGTGTAATCGAGTATGGAGTGGTCACGAATACGGTGTCACGCTCACGCCTAGGTATTGCGCAAACTGATCTAATGTTTGATATATCAGCAACATACACAGAACAATGAATCGGCGTGAAAATGATGATACTTGTAGAAGCTTGAACTTCGTAGTAACCCATCAACATTCGAGAAATCTAATAAGATTTCTCGAATGCCGACTCGATCCGAATCGACTATATTAAGCGGAATAAAGTCTAAACGAATATAAACTATGTTATTTATGTAATATAGGATTATAGACAAAATATTATATGAATGCAACTTTTTTTATTTTATTTTAATGCTATCGGTTTTTGTGATCGATAGTGATACAATAATTTCAAAACAACTTATAAGTAAATATACGACACGCACAACACGATAATAATAAATTTAAAAATATAACGCTTTTAAAAAAGCATTCTTATCAATGTTTGCTGACATTCAACTTTTGACAAACAAAGTTTGTTGATTTGTCGGTCATGACCACATCGCATCAGTAACATGATTGTTATATGCAAATTGAAGTCGAGTGCTTTATTGGCTTGTCTATAAACCTAGGTTAGGCAACTGTGGGCGGTTTGTGCGTTCCACTTCGATACCACACGTGGGCTCGGAGATTCAAGGGCAGATTTGGTAAGATGGGCTCTAGTTAGTTGTTTTAATTAATTCATCGAAGGGATTGCTTTGGGCAGTTGGAGTTGCAATATGAATCGTATTTGACCACCCAGCAATTAGATTAATTGACCATGAATATCTTCTGACAAATATTGAGTAATATTAGATGAGATATTTGCTTACGTAAGACAACCAGATTAAATAGGTACTTAAGACCTATTCTCTAATAATGCAAAGCTCTATGAATTTTAATGAACTTTGCACTTGATCTACATCACACAAACAGTGCAAGGTGACTAACACGTTATGTATGCTAGCACATATACTCGTATACATACATACATACTCGTAGCCCGTCTACATCTACCCGAGTTATATTAATGCAACATTTTTAAAAGGCCAAAATTTTTCCAGATAAACTTATTTCGTATCTGCAGACTTATGGGGCCTAACGGTCAAAGTTAAAAAGTTTGCTTTATGATTATCATGGGCTGTAGTCTAAGTATATACATTTTTTCATATTTCAGCGTCCTCATGAAAATAACTTTTCCTACACTCATAGTATCATACTAAGATTCCCTGTATCGGGAATCACACACGTATACTATCTAAATTCAAATATCATTATTAATTTAAATGCCCATATAAACTCCGGATGACATACTAGCTTCTAGCTTATAGACGACTGCGTCCTACCAGATTGTAATGCATAATGTTTTAGACTTGATACTTAGTACAAATATTTAGAATTCTGTATCATATTTAGATAACACCTGTACCTTAGTGCTTATAAGGCGTTAAATATGAGACACTTTTAATAAACCAACACCACGTATGCATCAACGAGGTGATTAACCTAAAGTATGGTATGCCATTTATCATACTCCGATACATGTCAATTTGAGATGATGTTTGACGCAAGAAGCGATATTCATACGCATCGATAATGCGTTCTTAGAATCCATAAGAGCTTTGGCTTCACTTTTGTGATGCTCAATTTTACCTGGTACAAAAAGTTAAGGCTCCAAGCAAAACAGTCTTTTATTTTTATTCGTCTTCTTGGAATGACGGAAAATTTATAAATCTGGTTTTGTGTACAAGCAAGTTCGTAAGCTTAAAATTTATGTTTTTGATACACCTCCAATTTTTGGGATGGTTTAATGATGCTTATTGCATCTTTTACCATATTGTTGAAATATAATATAATTGATATATAATTATACTAGTACCTACTAGTCAAAGCACCTATTTTATAAAGTCTAAAAAAAAGTTTTAGTAATTATAAAGGAACAAAATATGGTCCATACTTCTATAACACTTTGATAATGATGCGTGTTTGCAACTGTAAATATCGTCACAGATTTAAATAAAAAAATCAACGTTGAATGTCGATAGAAAATATCTCCAAAGTGTTAAAAACCGTATTTTTATATTATAGAAGAAGTAGCAAATGAGCATGTAGTCTACCTAATGGTAAGTGCCACCCATGGACACCTGTGATCAACCCCAGATAAGATAAGAAGGCTACCTGATGTCGATGGCAGATGCGCTGCTACCCCTTAGGACTAAGTTGGAACGCCTCGGATAAGTATGTCTGCCTTACCACACACTTTTCCTCTAAACAGTTATTAATGAGATAATCAGTTAAACAGGGTCTATGTAGCAATATCGTATTAAGAAAAATTATTATCGTGATTGGGAGTAGCCGGTAATTTTGTAATCATTTTTCTGTGTTGCAATTGATGTAGTTGACTCTATAAATCTTACTGACCGACCTTCATATGAGATGAGTTTTCTAATAGCAATTTAAGGGCTTAAGACATTCACAATTAGTAACTTATTACGTGTTTGTAAATAATTATAACTTAACCTAAGTGGACAGGCCGCCCTACATATCTCATGAGAAGCAATCGTAGCGTAACATCGTTTTTAAAATACCTTATAATACCTATTATTATTAGTTTGTTACTTTAAATTTATAAGAATCCGTGTTTTAAATATGATGCGTGCTTAAAGGAATTTCAACTACTTTGGCATGGATACGCAGACTATGCATAAGTATGTAGATATCTATATCCGAATTGAAATATACCAAATCCGATTTAATGTTAGGACAAAGTTAGAATTTTCATGTTTATGACATATCTGAGAAAGATTTAATGACCCTCGAGGTTAATATTTGTCTCAGTTTGGTTCGTGTTAATAATAAAATAAACTTCATTATTTTATTGGTATTAACTTTGAGCCAGTTTTGTGAAATGCAACTACAGTTGGAGTTTATGAATTGTTAGAGAGGTCGCCGTGTGGAACTTTTAGTACAGTGTGTGCAAACTTAATTTGTACGTGGAATGATGTTGTTTAAGAGCTTGTAAAGTGTTAAGTGGTTTTAAGTTGACTGTTTGCAATTATTTGTGTGTCTATTTCTACCAATCTTTAGTGTTTTGTAACGAACATGTTTGTTTACATTTGACGCAATACGAGAAATTAATGTAGGTGGCATTGTATCGTCTGTATCGTGTAATATGAGTAGGAATGAAACATTTCATACGACAACGTGTGGTATGAAGATAAAATTAATTGCATTTTTAATAAAGGTGGTAAAACCTTTTGTTGGCGGCACCACCGCCACACTTATTTCTGCCTAATAACAGCAGTGTTAAGCGTTGCTGTGTTCTGG
>DWPG01000305.1:0-10080 GCA_018251495.1 Autochton cellus | reverse complement strand
TGCATATGAGAAACGATTCTGAAGGTAAGAAGGGGAGGAAGGATTTTTCAAAATATTAAAAAGGAGACAGAGAATTCGAGTATTCCTGCGAAACGGATTGGGAGCCACTTGAGATCATGATCAGATTATGTTATTAAAAAAAATATATCTGTTTAAATTTAAATACTGATATGTTGGGAACCTCAAGTTGTAAAAACATCTTATTTATGGGATTTCTACTGTGCTACTGTGGGCTGCTGCTCCCCCTTCCCTCCAGAAATGCTAAATGCACTGCTTGTTAGATTCTCCTGCCCCAACTTAAACAGTTCCAGTTAACTCTATAGTTTCAATTCTATGTTGATATTGCTGTTTATGGTGGGTACTGTTAATACATACTAAATAGTAGAAACTACAAATAAATAACTCCCTAAATGTACAACAAAACTAAAATTTTCAAAAACTTATTTATTAAAATAGATTTATTATCTAGATTGGTGTGTTAGGTACAAGAAAATAACTTTCAATTTGTAAAGGGATTTTCACAATTTGTATAAACTTATATTTTAACTCTAACATTATTTTTTACCTTACACTTTAATTCGTTTTTGTATCACTATCAATTGTTTGAGCCAAAAAAATGGTAAATTGAAGGTGCAAGCTGTGTTATTTAAAAAAAATACGGACATATTAATAAGCACATATTATAATAAGTAGGTTATTCATGAAATTACTCAATAATTATAACAGTTCTGATTGCAGTTACAAAGACCTAAAATGCAATTTTCTATCAAAATTTGTTTTTATTTTTACAGTTACATTCGAAGTATAGGCCTATACTTTTATATATCTTTTGGTATTGAGGGTTGGTAGGTACTTCGTAGGCTCAAGTTACCTCAGTAGGTACTTCGGACCGTTCCTTATCAGTGGCTACATGCATTCTATCCGCGAGACTGCCCGATCAATGACTCCCAGTCGCCGTGGATCGTATATCAATGAGGCTACGACTAGTTCTTAACTGTAACGTAATAAATAGCCGAGGTCAACCGTCTAACGCACTGTCGTAGAGTAGCAGTTACTTAGCAAATGTGTCAAATAATATTGTGCATAATATGTACCTAGGTATGCCTTATCTTATATAATAAAGAGGTGTCTAAAATATTTACGGTCCATTTCTGAAGTAGCGAACGTAACTACAGATGGAATCAAAGAACCGTGAAATATGTAATTTGGACTGTGGATAACTAGTTACTTTCATACAAAGAGCCAACAAAACTGATTTTTATGACACATACAATCGTAATATCTATTTATTTTAAATTTTAAAACTGTACGAACAGTGGAGGTAGATAAAACAATATTAAATATATATATATATATACAGACGAAGTACAAAACTTCACAATTTATAGGTAAAGTTCAGCCGTTTAAAATCCCATACACCAGTTTAATTGCCCTTTCACCCCCTTTGAATAAATGTTATCATTTATTTACCTATCACTATGATCGGATTTGATCCCGGACTCTGCAAGTGGTGCATAATCGTAGTTAGAATTTGTCTGTGTCCTTGGCATTCAGAACATTGGTAGATAGTTATTACTTATAATTAAGGAAAAACATGTTTACCAATTTAGTGAACGATAGGTATTGTAATGCATAGAGATCAAAATCGCGAAGTCGTATCTCGCTACTGAAGTAATATCGCGATCGTAACTATAGTTAGTATTTTGGGCGTCTTTAGCTAATTGTAAAATTACAACTTAACCGTATTACGAAAGTTACAAGGAAATGTTGGATCCGGGTAACAGTCGAAACTTATCCACATTGACCGTAGCTTGTCTGGGATCGACCTGAAACAAGTCAGATATGACGCCGTAGGTACAGACGGAGGTCTGTCCTTTCCTTTCCCAAACCTCGCGAACCGCGTCATTAACAACAGAGCGGTAAAGCGGTACCGCATCTCTTTGTGAAATGTTGGATACAAACGAATCCTTTGTGATCTGAATCTGGAATATTCGTAATCCCTGTTATACAGTGTAACTGGTTTAAGAAGTTTCCATACAAAACATTCGGTGCTGTTAATAACAGTAATGACACGGATGACATCAGACAACGTAATTTCAAGCCATCAACTCCATAATTACCTTAGACTGTGTATCTATAACAATAAACTCTACATTCATTCCGTAAAACATTTCTTTGGTTTTCAGTTACTCATTGACAGTATGAAACAGTTCCATACAAAGCTAACTGGAACTCTTTGTCGTTAGCTCCACTCTTATAGCATCACAAAAACTTGCATCTTGAAAATGAGTTCGCAAGTATCGTTTACCGCTGTAACTGTTATTACTGACTTAACGGATTATACACAAACGTAACCTACTATAATCTTACGTAGGTACCTACATAATACATATATTCATTAAAACATCGATTTATGTATTTAAAAATAAAATCTTTAATATGTATTTATTGTCATCTTCGTTACACCGATACTATGTTTTAAATTTTATACATATATATTGGCTACATTTATGTAGCTTTAAATGAGTCATTAGTTTCATGGTTAAACTAATGTGATTGTGAAGCGTAACTAATAGTCCACATGTTGTCCAAATTAGCGCCAGGTAAAGTTAACATAGTTTCGTTCTTGTTCCCGGTATTGGCAGCTGTTCTGAAATAAATAAAATAATTTAATTAATTGGATGTTATACTCACTAAACGTAATGAAATTTTAAATAAAGTATCTAAAAGTCCCGTCCGACATTTCATAATCCGCATCTTTTTGCATCATACTCGTACGTCACACTACATAAAATACGTACATAGGTAGGTAAATTGTTTTTGTTTTCATTTGTCTTTCGCAATCTCATAATGTAGTAAGTAACTAGCCAATGCAGTTTACCTAAGTATTTAGTGGTCCTACTCTGTGGCCTTTTCAGGCCTCCAAGTGTGGGGAATACGGGCCTCGAGGTCTCTCTCTTTACCCGGGCAATTCTCAAGGGGTCAACTGCCCCTGGTACTATATTGTACGGGGTTGGTCTTGATGAGCGAAACACGAGTTGGGTAGACGGACTCCCTATGGAGCCCAGGAGCTCCCTAGGGTCTTTCTATATGACGTTTGTTACACATTTCTATGGGCGGTAGTGGCTACTTGCCATTAGGTGGACTGCATGCTCGTTTGCTACTTCATTATTATAAAAAAAACTTATTTTCTTTTATAATCATCATTCTGTGCAGTCTTGTAAGTTTCTACCCATGTTACGTAGCCAAGTTTGCGAGCACAAAATATGGGAACGATTCAATTTAAGACCTTTTAGAACTTAGCTTATACACGTCTGCCCATATTTCTGTGGGGTCTGTGGGTGGGCCCCTTGAGATCTGAGCCGTCACAGCTAGTCATAATTTGATCAAAACTTTTGAAGTATTGGTCAAATATAACTATATAACCTTTGTTGTTAATAGCAGAATATTATTTGCAGACGACGCATTGTTATTTTATTTGTACGACAATCAACCTTTAACTTAACCACGTGTACATTATTTATAAACCTTATATTAGCTGCCTATACACATACTCAACAAATTGCAAATTGCACAAATTGTGCCTGTATTGTCACTAGTATGTACCTACGACCTGTACTTTGTAAATTGTGCATGGAAAACTAATTATTCCATAAAAATCTCTGATGTAATTTTTATAGTAAAAGATTAAATAAATAGCGCAGTTAAATATCTTTGTTTCTGTAAAATGACAAGATTTTTTTTATAACGCCTAAAAGAAAAAAATGTTCGAAAATGTTGATAGTAGTTCAGTGTCAGTTGTCAGTAACTTTGTTATTTTTGGATATACGTCAAAAATTATAGAATCAACGTTGTAAAGAATTCAATCTAAGACTGTAAATGTTTTTACAAATTTTCTGTGGGACTATTAATTTTCCCAAAAGAGCGTATACGATTTGCACCTATTTTTCAAAATAGCAGCCACGGGAAACGGTTGCAACACTTGTGACTCTACAAACTTAGATTTAGCTTTGAACTAACCCCTCTTGAATCCAACAAATAGAATAAATTATTTATGCATGATAAGCCCAAAAAAAATTTTCAATTAAATTGTCCTTGACGCCCTTAGTAAATATTGCTTATACATTTTGACAGGAGCTTTATATATAAGACCTAGTTAAAACAATAAGTTATAATATTAAATATCATTTGCGGTACATTTTAGGCACTAATATGTATTTACCATATAAGCTTCTTAATCTGTAATACTTTTATACTTACTGCTGCAATGCCGAGGTAAAACTAGGAGCATCGTTGATTTTCTTCACGTTATGTGGCGAGTAACGGTTATAGATACCCCAGATACTGTTCATCAGTTTGCTGTTGTACTTCAATGGAGATAGTTCCGTCACTGGAAAGTGCAATATTTTTGTCGGTTTAGATTATGGTCTAATCTAAATACGGGGTAAAATTTATTTTAAAAATTATCTTACAGTTTGTATCGAAAAATTTCATAGGCTCGGATCCCTTCCTAATGTTTGATATCTTCATGTCACGTTGGGTCTCACGGATGCGTCCCGCAGAAAAAGCTGATGGAGGAATAGCAGCCATATTGTTTAATTGGCAAGCTGAAACAAGACAAAGACAATTTAGTATTTATATGAAGAATCATAATGAGATTTAATTATTTATCTCTATGTTTATTTTATTAAGTTTATAGTTGGCGGACATAATCTGATGTACGAAGATATTTTTGACTATTATTATCCTATCTATACGATAATTTTATTATTAAAAACAAGCTTATTATTAACGTAATTTTGTTTTACTCGTCAGAAAACTCTTTCATTTGATATCGATATCATGGGGGCTCAAACATATATGATCGATCATCTTGGGGCGTCCGTCACATTGGATTTAGAATGATTACACTAAGCTATGATAACACTACTCCTGCATTGTCATCCTAAGAAAAACATGCCGATATGCAAAATTTCAGCTCAATCGGTTGGGGACTGGGGTTAACTGACTTAGAATTAACTGAATTCTGCAAGATTTGTTCCTCTACTAACAAGGAAAGTTAAATAATAATATAACAATAGTAATTATGTTGTACAGTATTATATTTATGAGATTTATACTAGTAAATGAATAATTAAATACAAAGTTTAGCACATTGACCAAGGTAAATGTAAGTCATGAAAATGTCTGTCGAAAAAACAAAAATAGAATTTGTTATCTCTACCTTTACACAGTTTGACGAAGATACTCGACGACAGATTCAGAAGATCTTCAAATCGTTTGTTGTTTTCAATTCGGTCTACACAGAGACCGTAACTGTTGATCAAGGATAATGCAGACAGCACCATCAAAATAAAAGTGAGAAGTAGCAGTAGTAGAAGTAATAAAAAGCTACTCAAGAGTAGCGAAGCAATCGAAGTACGAAGTGTACACAGTCAGACGCGTCAGAGAAGCGACTGATCGAAATAACTGCGAAATAGGTAGGTACTGACCCCACGGAGTTATCACTATCAGCTCCTAGCAGCCTAATGGGTCACTTATGATAATATCTTGTACTTGTATACAGTAATTATGTTCTTTCATTTGGGACTATATGGGTAAATCTATAATGATACCAGGCACAATAAACTTTGGATATCATTAGATTTTGTAATTGTATATTTGCCCTCGAATACCTGCAATGACAATGAATTTCCTGTAATATCAGTAACAATCACAGGAAAATACTATAGATTAAGTTTAGCTAAACCCAATGACTTTGTTATTTTCACTGGTATTTGTTTTCTCATCGATATGAACTTGCACTTTTAAACTGTCAAAGACGTAAGACATGTCTTACGTCTATAACAGTTTAAAACGACGTAAGACATATCGTACGTTCAGACCTCTTACGTCTTTTTAGTTTAGTCATTGAGGTTATATGGATTGTATTATATGTATGTGATGTATTTCTTATGACTGTTTTAGTATATCTAAGCACTTTCTTCACATCAACGGCAGGTAGTTTTTGTGCAGGAGATCCCAGCTGAAAATTGGCGTAAATAAGTTTTTTCTTCTTTGCTATATACAATGGAAGGATCGATCATGATCTAGGATAATATCGTACTAGATTTGCTCTTGGCATAGGTAGGTACCTGTCCAAAATTTAAGATGAGCACAGGACTTGGAACGTGTAACGGATCACCTCCGTTACACCAAAATTTCTACACTAGGGAGGTCATCCTAGTGTACAATAGGTACATAGCGAATATTATCAAAAATTAAGAATAACTCGATTTAGTGATGAAATAAAACACCTTAATATTTTTATTTATTTTGGGACGTATTTGTAGTGTTTTATCCAGCCACGTGGGACAATAATGAGTTAATGAGATTATGTTTTAATCCATGAATGTAAAAGTAATTTTAATATTATGGCCACAAAAATATTTGTGTTCAACATAGTTTGGGGTCATGTGATCAGTGTGGCTATCGCTCGGTCGCGCATCATGACCCGAAAGCCCCTGATCTAATTTAGTTCCTGTGTTGGGGTGTTAAAAATAATCTAAATAATAGATGAGCGCCTCTAAAAACGTGACCAGTTGAAATTATATTTTATTGTAGATACCTAACATAACTACTGTAGGTAATCACCACAATTTCAAACTTTTACCTACTCGTACATGTACCTACATTATACATAAATACGTTGTTATAATTTTAAAGTATGTTCAATAATAAAGCTCTACATCAAGTGCTTCATTTTTGGAAATAATTAACTGATGTTTATGTCGGTAATTACGTACCTATGTGTTCTTCGTAATGTGTTATTGCTGTCAAATTGTAAGGCATTAAAATCTCGATAATTGGTAAATATGCTGAGTCTATAATACTCGTGCCGTAGACGGATCTTTGACAACCTTTCACGAAGCTCATACTATTTTCCAAATAATTTTATTGTAAATGAGTCTTGTTGCTTAATGAAATCAATAAATTATATTATTTTTGTATATTATATATAACAGTTCCACACAAATTCATTACATATAGGTATTTTATACCATACGCTACACAAAACTCGTAAATATATTAAATGTCCGCCCGTCCCTGTCTTTACAAACTAAATAACATTTTATATCGTAACATTATATTTATTTTAATTTAATCGATCTAGTCGTAAAGGATCTGTTAGTGGGTGAACGGTGAAACTGTCGGGCCGACCTAATGTGAACGGCCTTATGGGTTCTGATATGCGGCCGAATGATATATAGTCCGCAATCTCGAATTGATATTGCAATATTATACAATTATTGTTTGTTAATACCATTTGTGGTCAACGATCCTTAGGTAGGTTACTAAGCAAAACACGAATGGATAGATCTTTTCGAATGCGTGTTCTTTCTAGTTTAATTATCAACCGAACACTTTTAAGTCCTATCTCTATTTAACTGATAGAAATCAATTCAGTAGTCTCTATGATTAACATTTCTGTATATAACAGATAGGAAAATTAAAAAGTGGATGAGCTCCACTTTCTCAGATCATGTTATGGAATATGTAAAGCGACGACAATCAAAATAAAATCAAAAATTTACTGAATAAATTATAAGTTATTTTTGTTTTAATCTGGTGTTATCAGTATATTTCACATTATACGTTAGTACATACATCGCATAGTTATTTTTAAGCACGAAATAGAGGTTGTCTCTTTCTTTCATGTTTTAAGCCTTAAAAATCTGTCCTATCTATATTCGGCGAACGGTTTTGTATCATATCTCCACGCAATATTTTCAACAATGCACTGATTATTTTAGCTGACGTCATTAAATTACTGTGAACATGCGTGCGTCAATCTTTTCTATGTTTTTACTTTCGTTGAGTGTTGTTGTTTGCAATATTAGATCTAATATACCGTATATTGCTGATATTCGCACTCGTACCGTATATAGTTGTGCAACCTCTTCAAGATACAATATTATATAGATTGCACTACATTACGATTTAGTCAGTAACCAGCAAAATTGAGCGTTATAATAATGATCAGTTTATGAACACGTGATTTATTAAAATAAAACAACTTTTACTAGAACATATTTATATATTTTTTTAATTGTACCCTTATATGTATAAACTTGTACATTACGATTATTTTAATTTCATCTTAATACTGGATACTAAATTATAATTTACAAGAACTTAATTTATTATAATTACTTTACAGCAAAATATTTTAACAATTGTTTACGTGATTTTCATAAAATTGTCAGGATGCAAAAACTTCAAAAAATTACAGTATTTGCAGAGAAAATTAATCTACTAGTATAGAGTTTATATTACGAATTATAGTCGTAGCACGTTATAGGGTACTCAAAAACGATTTTTCTTATCTAACTTAAGTACCTTGGTGCTGCTGAGTTTCAGACGTAGAATATCGAAAGTAACAGTAACAATAAATGCTGCTCATTCACTCTATTATCACAATTAGACTGATTAAATTATATAAAAAACGCAATTACATCAAGCGTTACTTCTAGTTGTCATAAAGTCTGCTAAATGTTAGAGATATTACTTTAGGAGTATTCTTGCTGAAATACTTGTTACGTTTGACGAACTACACTAAAATAAATAGGGAAATAAATAATGGCGTTGGAAATGAACACATGAAAATCGGTTGGGCCAAAACGTGCACTAAAGGAATACTGCATCGCTCAGTCAGCACCCACAGTCAGAGATTACCTGAAATATAAAACGCGTATATTATAGCAGTTTGTTAAAAAAACGTATAATTAAATTATTTTGATATTGGCATCTTCACATTTTAGTCATCCTTTCCATTGACGCGCATAAAGCTGTAATCAATGATAGATTATTTCAAAAATATCTGTCCAACGTAATTTAGGTAGGTATGTGTTAAAAATGAAATATTTAATAGCATTTACAATCATAGCCACTAGACTGCGTTGCCACGAGGACCGTTATCGAAAATTAACTTAATTCTAATCAGTCACTAGATGGCGCTGTAACTACTAAAACAGTATCTAGCTAACTTAGGACCGAACCAGCCACTAGATGGCGTTATCACCATCATGCGACATAATTATATTTTTTTGTATAGGATAGAAGTATCAAATGAGCATTCAGTTCACCTGATGGTAATTGGCGACCGCCGGCCATGGCCGCCTGTGATCAATGTCAAATAAATTAAGAATCCTACCTGAGGTGAATGCGTTGCTACCCCTGAGGGCTAAGTTAAACGCCTCGGATAAGTATGTTTACCACACCCTTCAAACCAGAACACAGCAGTCCTTAACACTGCTCTTATTAGTCAGAAACAGATGTGGCGGTGGTGTTACCGGAGTCGTACTACAAATAATTCTACCACCCTATATCATAACCCACAGTCTCTTCAACGAGAGTTGATAAATATCCCGATAACCTCTCCGAAGAGAAACTGTCGCTAGACTAGATGGCATTGTAACCAGTCCAACAGTTTCAGTATTGTTGGCAGTCTAAGTCCGGACAGCCACTAGACGTCGTCGTCACCACTACGCAGCACATCATCTGATACTAAACAATAGTCTGATACTAGTCACCAGTACCCCTACCCGCGGGCGGCTTTACTTATAGTGCACCCCCTGCGGTGTTAGGGTTAGCCGAGATTCTTCCGCGACACGACGCGTCTCTCTTGCGCAACCGAATATATATACAAGTACCAAACTGCAACTACAAAAAATACCAAAACAAGGACCGGAGAGGAATCGCCGACCACCGTGCAAAGGACGCTGATCAGGGGTGTAAGGGCAAATTTAATTTGCACTACCCTCACAACGACCAGAACCGTGTGCGAGCAGGACGGAAGAGGCCATCCGAGTACCCCCCAAAGGTATAACATTTGTTTTTTGCAGCTACCCTCACGAAGTCTCACTTCGGGGTGCGAAAGAGAGGACACCACTAGTGTGTACTCGCTCACTCGTCGCTTTCCTTGGGAAAGGGTGCGAGTGTCGGAGTTGACCGCGCGGAATACAATCGCCGTCGTCGCTGGCGCCTGGCTGGGCCTTGCACCAGCGCAAATCACCCGGTGGGGATGGCCGCGCGACGGCA
>DWPG01000304.1:0-10084 GCA_018251495.1 Autochton cellus | reverse complement strand
CGACATGATTTTTGTTGTTGTGACATGTTGTTGTGTTATGACATGTAGTTGCGCGGTCAGAGAACGGTATAGGCCACTTTTGATCCCGGAAAAATGTATGGTTCCCGTAGGATAGACTTTTGTTATAAGTGCGAAAGTTTGTTACTCTATAACTTCCGTACTGCTAAATGGATTTGGATGAAATTTGGTTCAGACAGACAGAAGATTATAGTCTGGAATGACACAGGATACTTTTTATCTTCTGTGATAGATTTGTCTTTTCTTCTTTATGTTATTTCGTTAGAATTGTTAAACGTATATTTTTTTTGTTATGTATGTCATGTTACATTTTTATAATTGCGAGTGAAACCGCGTTCGTCTAGTTGGCTAAAAATGTGTTATACCCATTTTCTCTGCCGCTGCTGAACAAGGGACTCCACTACTGGAAGAGGTTTAAGAAAATGTATAACTCTGCCAAAAATGACAATTCCTTGGGTATAAGTACTTCTAGGTTTAATATTCCCACTGGATTTAACTTAAAATAGAAGATAATTACAGTAGCAAATTTAAAATAGATTACTTTTATATTATTAAGAGCCCACAAAATTCTTCTTACGTGTTTGGTTAGACTTGCACAACACTAATTCACCTATTAGATGTTCCGGATTTGCCAATTATTTGAAAGCGGCCCTGTTTGACATAGGCTACTGGACATAGGCCTTCTCAAATTCACGCCACTTCAACCGGAATTCCAAGAACTATATTATAATATATGCAGCAGTTGTTTTTAGGCAACGCATGAGCAAAAAATCTCACGAACAAAGAAACTTAATTTTATAGCATTTAAATACAGTAAGTATAACAAGGGACAATACATATTCAAGCTCCCGTGTGGATACCATAGCACCAGCGAAGCTTTTTATACATATTTAGGACATGAAATACTTAATAATTAAATCGAATTAAAATATAAGGTTTCGGTGGACGGAAATAAAACCAGGAGATGGGTACCAGTGCTATAAAAACAATGTTCCTTTCAATCTGATCTGAAGAGATCCGTGCCCAGCAGTGGGTCAATAAAAAATTGGCCGACGACGAACGAATAAACTACAATAAACTGGACGTAGCAAAAGCCTAGTAATAACTTTTAACGAGGTTTCCGCACGATATTGAGTTATATAAAACCACCCACTCGTAAAACCCATTTTACAATCATTTGCGAAATAAGCGTCCACTTGTATTCCGATATTAATTGACAATTTGCAAATGTTATTACAAATTACTGGAATTTATTTCGATATTATTAATCCGGATTTATGCAGTCATTCGCGTTATATTTACGTACATTTCACCAGTTTCGTACGCAGTAAGCTCTCAGTGAAGTTCGATATCCATATAAATTTAAGTCGTTTCCGATTGCACATGTTTATGTATTTACTATTTCTTTATGATTATCCTTGTTTGTTACGTACATAATGCAGTAATAGTGGTTTTACAATTTATCGAGAATGACAAATAGTGCCATAAAATAGCTAAAGGTAACTTTAAAGGTTGTAGAACCCTTTCTGGTTTCATTCCGGAAGCACCGCCGTTTATTTCTGCAGCAGTGTTAAGCGCAGCTGTGTTTTGGTCTGAAGAGTATAGTAAGAAAGATACACCTATCCGAGGCGTTCCAACTCAGACCTCAAGGGTAGCAACGCATCGGAGTCCAAGCTCAGGTAGGACTCTAATCTCAGCCGGGTTAGATTAAAGATGTCCACGGGTAGTAGTGGCCAATTACCATAAGGTGGACTGTATTCTCGTTTATACTACATTAGTAACGAAATAAAGTCAGGAATTTGAGAATCGATATCTCAGCACAATACATAATTTTTCGAAAAACAGGGCATAATTACGAAAAAATAAACAGCTTAGTCAGTGAAAGGCGGAAATTGAATAATTTAAAGTTTTCCCTTAAACTGCCTCCAACGAACGATAAAAATGAGTTCAGTTCATCATTTAATAAAAGTTTAATGCACTAAGAGGCATACTCGTAACTTGTACATCAATCAAAAACTCATTCACTGAAAAGGCATTTAATCGGGTTTAGCTCGGTTTTCGCAACCCAGCCACCAACCAGTCACTAGACAATTTGTAATTTAAATGTAATGCAAATTGCGTCATAAGCTCGAGAATAAACAGTATGAAATTGCGATGTCGCCGAATATTTAAGGCTCGCCTTTGACCTAGGGTGTAGATAAGAGTGAATAACTTTTTTAAAAGTTATAAGTAGCTTACGAGTTTTCAGACCATCTGATGGTAAGTGGTCATTGCCGCCCATGGATATTTGTGTCCAACTTCATATAGAACAGGTTCCAGCTGAAGCCGATCACGAATGCGTTGCTACTCCTGAGGATAGCATAAAATGAGACTGCCTTAGTCTCTTTTTATGTTAGCCGGTATCCACACCCATTTCCCGAAACGTAGAACTGCTACACGATAGAAATAGTCGTGACGGTGGTACCTTTGTGGTCGTACCATATGGACCTTTTAAACCGCCCTCCGTGATTCGATTTCTTAGACCGCACTGCCACTCCTATTTCTACCTTATAACAGCAGTATTAAGCGCTGCTGTGTTATGGTTTGAAGGGTGTGGTAAGAGTCACTTATCCGACGCGTTCCAACGTGATCCTCCGGACGACCTCAGGTAGGTCTCCAATCCTGTGAGGGAGACACTGAGTTGGATTGACATTTTATTCTTTGCCGACTTAATGAAGAAAGGGGGCGCTACTATCAAGTTTTTGGCCTTATTTCGAAAAAAATGTAGATCCGGCTGGCGACTGTTACCACTTACCATAATGTGTATTACACGCTCGTTTGCTACTTGAATAGTAGAAAAATGATTCACGTTTCATCACAATAAAACTAAGAGATATATCAAAACAGACGAGTGGAAAGCTAGTAACGTGAGAATGTACCTCAACCCCAACCCCATTTAAACCCGTATCAAGATAATAATTGTTTGAACAAGTTTAAACAAACTGGAAATACCCCAGTGAAAGATAAAAAGGGACTGTAAACTAAATAAAACAAAAAATAAATAAAGAGAAAGAATCCGCCAACTTGTTACGGTTCCCACCATTAGTTGTCGGTTCTTAAAATTGAAATTCATAATTATACCGACTGTGGATCTATTTCTTTGAAGATGGCAGAGCCTTCCTTGGTTCTTAACGAAGTACGAGTACGTACACGACCACACTAATTATTGTTTTTTCTATGATATTTAATTACGAAACTAGTATGCAGCTAACTCATGTTAAATACCTCTTTTTAGCGTTAAGCAGTACTGCATTTTGGTAGAATAGTGAAGTAGCCGGCTATGAGGCGGCAATCTTAGTCCTCAACAGTGTCATGCTGTCTGTGATCGAAGTTAGATAGGACCTGTTATATATGGAGTTGGATACAGATGTCCATGGGCGTCAGGGACCACTTACCATCACGTGAACTTCAAACTCACTTATTAATTTAATGTTATACAAAGTGGGGCAGGCTTACCTGGTAACAATAACACCCATAGCGGATCCATCAGCGGCCGAGGTGTGTTCGATGTGTGCCGGAGCCTCTTCAGATGGTCGTGGTGGTGGGATCCAGTCGCGAGGCGGACGAGGGAGCTTCTCGGTGGACACCCATTGCAGAGAAGGCCACCCGCGGAACGATACCACGTCGCCCGATGACGTCTTTGGGAGACCTAATGAAAATGGTACAAAAATATTTTTCTAGGAATGAAGCTCAAACATACATGATAAAATCACCTTTCGCGACTCTCATCCGCGTTCTACTGCAAGTATCGCAATGAAACATACTATCGACAACTCTGCACTGTAATACCAAAACAACGTTATATGTGTCATCGCGATACATGGAGGGAACACTAAAAAACGTACAACATGGTGGTGACCCAATGCGTATTAATATATAGATTACTTCTGAGCGGAACCGACAAATTATACTTCTTGCATATTTTTTTGATATAGGCCGCGCATTGTTGCAGTGTTTTTTTCTGTGCGCTTTATTTATGTAAATATTTAGTGATAGTGAGACATGGGTACACATCTATTATATTTATTGTCTAATATAAAGTAGATACCTATTTAGTTATCAATCCACTTTGAGAAAACAAATAGACAGGTACTCAGTAGAGTACCTAAGAAATGTAGTAACAATACTTTATAATGCGAGTCAGTTGTAAGAATTAGCAAAACATTTTTTGTGTTGAAAACATCGTTGGAGATATTTCATATTTAATTAATTAAATTGTTCCTGCAAAAACTTAACATCTTTAATTCAACATAGCTCCATTATATAGTTTACAATAAATGGAGATAGCTAATTTGTCCTATAAAATCAACAAAACTGGATATTTTTTATAACAACATAACTGCACAATAAACGGAATTTGGGCGAAAATTAACGCGAAAATTGATGGATTTATTGTATGCGAGCGAGAATATTATTTAAACCATTTTAAAACACAACTCTTTAACAGACTATATTTCAAACACTTTATAAATTTGATCATTTCACTTTAGGTGTAGAAATATGTTTGATACTTAATGATATACCTATACTACTATACTAATAACAGTGCTATAAACGTCAGTATAGTCGGACGACATAGTAACATTAATATTTTACAATCATAGATTCTACGATGTTCAACATAGTTTCCTTCACTCATACCTCTAAACAAATCGTAACTTAAAATTGACACAAATAGAGACATCATTTATCTGTCTAAGAATTTAATTTGGTGTCCTAACAACGTTTCAATGATTTTTCAATAAGATTATCCGATATTTATTTTTGAGTTTATTGATGAACACGTTAAAGACGACAATTTGCTAAAAGATATTTTTTACGAACACGTTGAAGAGTTCCAAGACTTACCCTTCAAGCAGGCGTCCGAAGTGAGTGCATACTGGATGCCACAGGAGCCGAGTAAGAAACCGACTTGTTGGAGGCCCGCGTCGCGTCTGGTCAGGGGGACCTCTATCGGTACCGGGACCACACACGCTTGGAGACAGCCGTAGAACGCGCACATGAAGTTTATCGGGTCGTTGTTCGGATAGACCAGGGCGACCCTATCGCCGGGCTTGATGGAGTTATCGCCCGTCAAAGGACCCCCGCTACTCGCTTTTGTCGTGAACGTCTTGTTCAGTAATGCGTATGATATCTTCATCGAGCGGCTCAGAAGTTTACCTGGGTCAGATATCAAACATTTGTGATACAAAACATTTGTAAATTTAATTTATTCTAAATTTAACTCATTATTATATAAAGAGAAACTATATAATGTACCTATTTGACTGAATTTGACTGAATATGATATAATAAATAGAGCCTGACATATATTTGAATGATGAAAATTAGATATCAGTTTCGGCCAATTTGTGTATTCGTCTTTTTGCGACACAAACACCCTATTTGTGTATTCGTCTTTTTGCGACACGAACACCCAATTTGTGTATTCGTCTTTTTGCGCGTCCATGGTACCCACGATACATGAAAAATGCTAGTGTGTGGCTATGCGCGTAGAAGACATGTGTACAGTGAATGGAACACTAAACAATTTGTGTCTTTATTAAAACAATAATTTAAGTCTTAGTACAACGGGAAATACAAGCGAGGTTCTAAACTCGACACGTAAAGTCACCATGTTAACTTTAATCATAAATATGCAAGCTTCAGAAGGACTTACCGTAAGTAAGGGAATTACTGAGTTTCCCATTCGGATCGAGTACGGTTGCCACGTTCGCTTTGAACGAGGCTGTTCCATATCTCTGTAATGCTGCTTCGAGGATTCTTGGCAGGCCAGACGGGACGACTAGTTGTTCCCCCACAGCTGGTGTCATCGTACCTCCTTCGGGTTTAGGAGCGTTCGGGTCTTTCGGATTCGCAGCTATCTCCAACTCTATGTCGTCGTCCTCGTAGAATTCGGGCAGGGGCCGGCGTTTTGGCCGCTTAAGAGTATTTAAAAGTTGCTGTATTTTGGCTGACACCTGAGGGGGTAGGAAGGAGAGGAAGCCCATGTGATATGTGGCTTTTCGATCGTAATTAAATTAAAAATTTATAGGCAAAGAAAAATGCATATCTACGTTTATGCGACTTAATTGATACAAAATACACACCTTTAGAATTACAACGACAAAGTGGAAATACGACACACTCGAAAAAAATGTATATTAATCAGACGTGTTGCCTACAAATACTTTTCAATCTACGAAATTGTTACTGCTTTTATCTAGTGGAATTTAAGGTACGGTAATTACACGAGATTCGATATTCCATTGGCATGGTTGAGAATCTTCGTGCACAAGTCGGTTTTACACGATTTTTTGCACTTGCGTCACTTTAGTTCCAAAGGTACTGTACGTCGCTTGGGAATTGATTGAAGCTTTGTAAGCGTGTTTCATGTTTGTAATCACCTTCCACCTGCCGGTGCCGGTGCCGGTGTCCTCGGGCTGGGCGTAGCACTGCACGCGGTCCGCCACGAGAGCCCCGCCGCGGGCCCGCGCCCCAGACGTGTGTGTCACGTCGGGTTGGACGTCTACACATCGTTTTATTATGTTTTACAACACTATTTACTATTTGTACACTTATTAAAACATAAACGAAATCTGCCGTCATAACGTATAACGCCATACGTCATAAGAACGTATTTTGCTCGTTATTCACGTGAATGATTCTATGTTCGGAAATATTTAATGATGTACAATAAAAATAAAAACACCCGTGAATCATTAGTCGGCTTTCAGGATTAATCTGAATGCATTATTAGTCAGGATTCTCAAATCGAATGTAGGTTGAGCTCATTTTCGTTTATCGTACAAAATATATTATATTTAAAGAAGTGGAAAAAGTCCTAATGCGTTGGCGATATTTTTAAATACATATAATAATGGATTAGATAATCTTTTTAAAGAAGTTAATAAATACTGTTACTAATAAATGATTTGAAGTCCAGTCCTAAAACAATTTTCATTTAGAAATCAATTTCATAGATTAAATTACATTCGCTAGATTTTCGTATCGTATAAAACTTATTGGAAGTTTCAGCAACTGGAAGTTTGACCTAAACTTGAAAAGTTTTCGCTCGGCTCGGCTTTTGTATTAGTTATCTGACCAATTACGATTTCAACGAACGATTGATATTGAGTCGGACGGAACTAATTACTCACAAATACAAACTGAAAAAATTAAGAGAGTCGATTATTATAACTCTATTAATAATAATCTCAGAAAGGAGAGCGGGCGTTCGCTAAATTAATTAATTTCCGTGTGACTCTTTTGTATTACTGAATAGGTTTTATTCCCTTGGCAATATCCCATAACAGTTGAGTACTTTTATCAATAAACTATTATTGATTTTCGGTATTGTTTGTCGGTACTTATTGGGGTCATCTGTCCACTCATCCGTCTACCACCGCGTTCAGGTCCAGTTCAGCGTTAAATGAATTATTGGAATATCGTGAAATTCTCTGGCTTTACTAAAATTATTCCAGAAAAATCTGACCCTGATTCGCGTTGTTTTTGTAATCGGAAATAAAAACATAATAGAAAGTATATAACCATAGAATTATTTATAAGGAATATCAAGTCAAGGGTTAAAAACTCCGACGGAAAATTAAACTAATCGAAAAGCGGATAAAAAGTTAAATCGCAGTTTAAGCCCGAGTCAGACCGGGAGCCTGTCACGGTGGTGTCGTTTGCAACGAACTTGCATGACAGGTGGAGCGGCGCAGCGTACCTGCACTAAGCGGGCCGACTGTTTTCATTAATAAGCTTTACGTAAATGAAAGCTTTTTACGTATTTCGCCGTTACTAGTTAATTAAATTATTTTTAAATGTTCAACAATAGACTCTTTGATGTAGACCATCTAATATTAAGATAACTGTGAAGCACATCAGACATCAACCTCAGAAAGTATCCTAGGTCTTAAATAGTCCGACCACAGGAATGTCGTGTTATTCCTGAGAATCAAATTGGTATACCGTATAAGTGGCTCTCCCTCATCACTACAGCGTACAGCCCCTTACCACACAGCAAAATTCTGCTGTCATTTCGTAGAAATAGGGGTATAATTGAATCTTTTATTTAAAAATGTAAACGCATTCGTCGAAATTGTTAAAGGAGTTACTGTATCGTGAAATCAAAAAGATTATTAAATCACTTACATGCTGGTAGATGTACTGAGAGTTCCGACAAGTCTATTTCTGTTCTCTCTCTTTGTGCAAGTTTTTTCTCCCTCTCCCTCTGAAGATTCAGCAGCGGTACAGCGTGGGGGTGACGCGGGTGTGGGGCGGCGGGGCGGCGGGCGGGGGGTGAACCCAACTCCGGCGGAGGGGGGAGCTCTGTGTCACCGGCGCAAGAGTCCTCATCCGAGCTAGAGGCGGCTACAAAACGTTATTAGTGTTATTTTTTTTTTAAAAGAATAATATACCTATACCTACGCGTGCGAGTTATGTACCTACGACATAAGATAGACTGGAAACCAGAGTCGTAGCTAGGGACCGGCCAAACGGATGGCTGCCAGGGACCCAAAGCGACGTATCTTATCGACCCAAATAAAAAAAATACTATGTAATCTATATAAAAATGAGTCGGTGAAAAGACAACACGTATAAATTAAATGAGAATAGTTCTATTTCTTGAAAAAGCATTGGGGGGCGCAAGCTTGAAATTTTACCAGGGGAGCTTAAGGCCCTTGTCATGATGTTTCTGGAAACAACCACTAATTCGAAGTATTTTAAAACTTACAAAGGTCATGCCTCTCTCTGTCGGGACTCTTAGCCATCATAGATGTTCTTTTAGACGGCATCGGAAGCGATGGCTTCGGTCTGTTCTGCATTTCGGCCAAGGCCTGTTGCACCGCCTCTTGTCTCACTTCTGTAAACAGAAACTTAGTTTAGTGTCACACAACGTTTCATTATATATTATGCCCTATTAAGAATCATTAACTCGATTACCTCAACAAATGTAAAAATAGGATTATTATCGTAATTATAGTATGTACACAATGTATACCCGAGGCATTAGGTACGAATGAATTGGCTACTCAACTTAGCTTGATTACAATGGAAAAGCAATTAGCGATACCTATGCAGACATTTTATATAACAGTGACATTGAATGGAATTGAATTAACTAATTGTCGTCGTGTAACGGCAAGGACTATTATAGGTACAGCTATGGTTAATTTACATGATTGTGTCGTACACAAAGGGAGTCTGTGTAGATAATTATCAACAACCAAAACAATCCATACCTACGTACCTACTACAGGAAGTATTATAGGCATAAAAGTATAACATGTGATAGGTACATGCAGAACCAGCTGTTTTACATAGAAACGATATAAGTTTAACATGCAAATTGAAAAGATTATTTTAGTAAATTTAATTTTTTATGGTGATTGTCTTTGAGGTGATAATGATAATTAATTATTATCAACCGATATATCGATGAAATGCTAGATAAGGTAGCCTAAGATGTTAGTAGTATCGTATACTCAGAAATGTTAGTAGTATCAATTCAGAGCTGCAAACAGATGTAAGTAGGTATTGTTACTGTGAGGCAGATTTATATGTAGTGCCGTCTTACAATTTCTACCAACCAATAACAGCCAGAGTTGAAACACATTAACACTCGTTTGTAGCTTTGTACTAATATTTCGTATGCATGCATATTCATCTGTGAGCCTTTTCATGTCCACTGCTGGACATAGGCCTCCTCTAACGGCGGCTTTTGGCAATATTCACCGCGCCTGGTACGCGTGTTCGGGACCGCAGAAGGTGATGTTACACGGGAAGACGCTTCTGCTGGATGTTCTTCCTTAGTCGCCTACGTCCTACGACATCCACGAGCGGAGGAGTGTTGCTATTCCAGACCGACACCACACGGCACATGCATGCATATGCGTGAAAGTAATAAGCATCAGTAAAGCATTAGTAAGATATCGGACCAGAATTATGCAATCATAATAAAACAATGTCAGTCACCATTCCTTTTACATGATTACTCATGCCATGAGTATGCCAATATGAACGCCGTTAATTTTATCTTGTG
>DWPG01000303.1:0-10091 GCA_018251495.1 Autochton cellus | reverse complement strand
ACAGACGGACAGACAGCGGAGGCTTAGTAATAGGGTTCCGTTTTTACCCTTTGGGTACGGAACCCTAAAAAGTAGATCTATGTATGTACCTACCTACTTTGACGGTAATTAGGAATTAATTCTTTGGCATAATAAAACACACTACGATTAAATTACTGTAAGGTAAATTTTATTTAATTGGATTATTTCACATAACATTGAAAAACACCGTAAATTTATAAAAAAATACAGTAGGTAGGTACTATTATTTTAAAACCTTTAACACAAAACATCTTTCTGGTCATTATACGCAATAAAAAATGGCTGTATTCCTAAAGAAAGACGGATGATTCGAACGATTTATGGTTTCATGCATTAATAATAAATAACTAGTAGGTAATAATAATAACAGTACCTACCTAGTAATACTAGAAAGAGTAATAGTAATGTAAATATGTCATTAGAGATAGACTTAAATCTACCTAATGACAGACTTACATCACGGTATATTCATTTACATTTTCGTTCCCATTGTTTATAGAACAATATGCTATATTCGGTCGAAACGTCAAAGCGCGCTTGGGCGCTCAAAGCTCAAAGTAAACCTGTGAACTGCTCATTTGCGAACGGACAAACAGTTTGTGTAAACGAAGCTGACACCGAGCTTTCATGGCTTTCAACTATTAACCAAAATACTGCACGAAAAAACAATGGCTCTTTTATTAAAACAGTGCGGAATTGATTTAAAATGTGGTAGTCACCGGATGCCTGGACGACGCGATGGACGCCCGGTATCGTAATTGACTTGTTGTTGAATAAATTGAAAATTACACAAAGCCATTTATTAAATATGGAGTTAAATAAACGCGATCTGCACCGCAATTACATGAATACACCTACACATTATAATATAGTGTTATATAGGTATAGTATATGAACAGGAGAAGAGAGAGGATATAAGGAGAAGAGAACGGTAAAGGTGAGGGGGTGAAGGGAAATGGTGGTATAAAATAGTCTTATGCCATTTTTCTTTCATTCATAAGAGTCAGTCTAACCTCTAAAACGAGCCAACGAATGTTCACATAAAAATACATGAAGACGATATTACTAACACGTCTTTAAGACACTTTTCAGGGCTATTTTTGATGGAATTGAATGACATTTATATTTAAGAATTATGGAATGAAGTTGGTAAAGCCAGTATGATACGACTAGGGAAGGTACCACTGCCACACTTATTTCTAGCGTGAAGTAGATCTTATGTTCCATTGGAAAGGTGTGGTTGCCGGCTCACCTACAATGAAGTGACTATCTTAGTCCTCAGGAGTAGCAATGCTTCTTTGATTGCCTTCAGATGAAATCTCTGTTCTATATGAAGTTAGTTGACAAGAAAAGGTTATAGGATAGAATTCTGAACAACTTCCACTTACTGCCGGCTTTAAGGGTGGGCGACCCGGCGGGCGCCCAGGACGCCGGGACAAGGGCGCCACGGACTCCAACGCATATTAAAAAAATGCTACTGAATGGAAATAAATGTTATTGGGTCTAAAATTAACTACTTAAATCTTTTTGGTAGGTACTACCAATTCATCAACTTTATGTCGATTGCTTGCTACACATACCTGAAATCTTCATCGAATGCATTAATAGTACCTCGTCCTCATGTATGAGACCTTATGTATGACATTTCGTTGAATAGAAGGATCAAACTCGAAATAAAATTAGCTGCTTGGATCTTTCTTTCCAATTACCTAACCAATTTGAATAAATTATGGCTTATATCCTTTCTCAGTAAATGACCTATCACAATCAAAAACATTTATTCAAGACTGACCACTGTACTTCCGGAGATTACGGTGTTTAAACAAATAAACAAGTAATGTCTTCCGCTTTAAAATATAAGAGGGCGCCAAATGTGTGGCTCGCCCGGGGCGCCAAAGGCGAATCTCAATTCACCCGGGACGCCTAAATGATTAAGGCAGCCCTGGCCATACGCTTCATTCAAGAACATGATAACGATTGATACTGTATATTTTTTATTGAAGGTTCCATAGAATTTATGTAAAGAGTGGAAGCAAGTTCTCTTGTATCACATAAATATATTTCTAACCAATAAGAAATTGTATAACTGTAATTATTCCTAAGTTCCTTATAAATATTTCTAAAGCTAGCTCCTTCTCAGTGGATAGTACAATTTACTGGCTCTGACTCATTGGGTTTACCGTGACTCGTGTTAACTCGTTGGTTTAATGATTTTTTAATTATTCAAACTACACGAAAACTGGGCTGTTAAACCGGGTCAAGGGCCACTAAAGAAGCGACCCTGTGCCAACGTGAGGAATTTCACCGGTATAACACATACTATAACCATTACATCAGATGCATCAAAATAGTTTACAATTAATCTTTAAACAAGTGCGCTTTCACTTTAAATAACGTGTAACTTCAATTTTACTTTTAGTACTTTAAATTCATTTGTCATAGTAAATCATAATATTTAACTCAAGTTTTAGAAATGAACCCATAAATGACCTCACCATAGTGGGCGATATCAAGGATATTTTTATCTCTTCGTTTGACGCCTGTATATAACTATTTGAATGTAAAGACATAATAAAATTTAAAATGTAAGCTGTTAACGATTCTCAACTGCCAACTCCGATAATAGAAATGCCGTACCTACCTCAATAATAATGCCGGAAACGGAGTCTAACGTTAATGATGGAAAAAATAGAAATAATATCATTAGGTCAGAGAAAAATAGACTAAAAGTTGTGCAATCGGTGAGAAATTGTAATGTTCATTTTATGTTTAACCTGGATGGATAATGGCATTCGAAATGGAAGTACCTCACATTATTTATTTATTAGGAACCGCAAAACTCTTAAAGTTTCGTGACTTTGTGCTATATTTTGTTTGAACTAGACGTGGCATAGTAAAAATGTGTTGTTTATCTCCCTGCATTAAGGCGTGTCGTATTTTAAACATAAAGAGTGTATAGATAAAATTGAAAATATTTGTACATTTTGAGTTGTATATATGGGTCATATAATAAGCTTTTTACCAATATGGATTTACCCAGCAACAAGATATGAACCACTTGATAATGCTCGTAAAAAGTTATTGTTATTTTTGAACATTTGGAAGACCGAAGCAGTCACTAACGCTTCGTCAGAGTCAAAGAACTCTTTATGTACCTTTTGAAGCTTTTATTACCGATCTGAGATCACAGAAAGATTCCTCACCTTGACCAAAAAACATGGATATACAAACCAAAGTATCTACCACCACAATTTGCAATATGTAGCCGAAATCAGAGTTTCTTTTGCCGCTTCTTCTCCAAAACGAATAAACCTTCCGAATCGGTGGTAGATTTTGAGCTTAAAAAAAAATCTATATCAATAAACTTTGAATAAATGAGATTTGAATTTGAAATTTGAATTTGAAAATTGTTATGATTATCCAACCGCCTACTAACACCTGGTTCATGTTATAAAATAATTTAGTCTTCAATTCGGACGCCACGCGACCTCGTTCCAGTCGTTGCATCATTTTGGACTTAAAAATTAATAGCTCGATATTCTGGCAAATTGCCTAAACCGATTCTGTTCTCATGATGAACCTTTACAGATGATTCCATCGTCAACCCGCGGGCACTTATTTTTTCACGTCCGTAATTACGTATTCCTGCTTTGGACGTGATCCAAGAGTTTCTTGTTTAAACTAATACATTATATTTGATAAGCGATTACAAAGTCTATATGTATAAACACATATGAAGTCTTCATACTCGTGTTATGTATTCATTATAATACATATATATAGACTTAGTTATCACGCAACTGTGATTGTCATGTGATTTGGAATGACAAAATTTTTAAGTAAAGTTATCTAATTATTTATGATTAGAGTGAAACAATTAGTAAATCTATCTGTACTTTATACAATTTTATACCGTTATTTCTATTTGCACTATACTAAAGTAAAAAAATATTTATAAATGTTTATGTATACCTACAGACTTGCCTAAAATAGTACTAATAATTTGTACAGAACTAAACCTTGACCACTGACGGTAATTCACCACTTCTTGAACCCAAAAATATTTTACGTTATAACACGGCTATAAATAGAAGGAAAAGATTTTTTTATTTCTATTTTATTTTACATTTACGTATTAGGTATAAGCATTTTCTATTTTCTCAAATAATTTTGACCAAGCAATTTATTACAAAACTTTGTATTTATAAAACAACTACAGTTTTCTTTTTCGTGCAACGACTTAGAAGCTGTTACCTGCAAGTTGCAACCTTTACTCAACATTAATTACCGATATTGATTAAGGCATTTCTCCCTTGACCCAGGTATCGAGAAAATTTATCGGCAACATCGCATACAATGTAGGTCACTAAGTATTTCTGAAGAGTGTATTATTTTTTATGCATTTGAAATTTTTAAAAACATTATTTTTACTTACCAAGAAGAAATTTAACATACAATTATAAAAGTACCTACACATTAAATTATATTATGTATGTAAGGGTATATGACGTACAACATAATTTTATTTCAGTTCAGTGTTATTAATATACAGGATCACGTATATCAGATATCAGATGAATATCCAAAAATGAATAAAATGTAATAACATTCAAATTTACTTTTTAACTAAAAACACTTTTTTGTGAATTTTATTTAACTCTGCAACTTGAAATCTTTGATAATAAAGTAGGTACCTACTACCCAATTTGAATTAACGTGACAAGCTATGTCTCTATGTCTAAAGTTCATTTTTGGATTTTCATCTGATATCCAGTACGTACTAATATCGATCGAAAGAAAGTAATAAAATAATGTTATTGTGATGTATTTTTAAATTATTTTTATTGATAAAATCAACCAACAAGAAAGATTTTAATTTCATTGCATTAACAGTAATCTAGCTCTGTACTAGAGAGCGTTTCATCCAAGAGAAGTGCAGTGAATTGAGTCAGTCACAATTACATCCTATATCAGCGACATCAGAACGAAAGTTACTTACCATGGCGACCGGAGTTACGTTTTACGACCCGCGTATTATGGGGTGTTTGACCCACTTCAAATTGTTACAGACGGTTCGTGGATGTTGCTAATTTTAGTACATTAAATCTATTTTGAATGTCTTCGACGATACTGAAGTTTATGAAAATGATTATTTCGTGTGTGTTTGTTACATAATGTACGTGTTTGCGTGTTTATGTGAAATGTTTTCACTTAATTATGTAAATAATAAGCGCTTAGTTATGTTAGCATGTGGTTTGAAATTCGGCCTCTCAGTCTATTTTTTTCTAAATTTTGTAGATACTACTTATCAGATGCCATGTTACAACCAGATGACGAAGAAAAACATGAAGCAACCAATATCTATGCGTGAAAGTTCTTTAAAAAACCTCAAAGTTGTGTGAAGTTTACCAATCGACACTTGACTAGCCTTATAGACTACGACTTACAAACTTGTCAATTTGAGTGGGTTGACGATGAACTATGTGATTCTGGAAATTGATATACGTATTCGATACACCCAATAATGTAATATTCCATACGTATTCACATATGAAATTTTGTTTGTTATTTCTTAAATATGCCGTAAAAGCTGTTTCGCAAAGATTTTTTTTAAGCGTACTGCACAAACCACTTCACAAATATTACTAAATGACTAACTAAACATTATCTATTTAATATTTTATTAACTACAAAAATAACTTTAAATTTTCATATACAACGATAAGAATTTACATTCTCATATCGTCTAATATTATTACTCGGTACACAACCTGTAAATGGGGCTTTCAACATCACATAATGTTATTTAGTAGCGTCTGACACAGGAGTTTCAAGTGTTTAACTTGCAGAGATTCTATTACAGAAAATTAAATTTATGACGTACCGTAATTGCGAGCTAGGGATGTCAATATAACTATCGTATAGCTGTCGTCTTAGAGATGTGCCAACTCGAGTTACCTCGAGTTGAAAATCACGTGACTCGAGTTGAACTCGAGTTAAGTAACTCGAGTTAACGGAATAACACTGAGTAAATGATTTGTTTTGTTTTTACGAATTTAATGACTCATTTTCGTAACAATATAAAAAAATGGAACATATTCAGCTTAAATATGTATTCCCAATACATTATAATTAATTAAAGTTGGTAGAATTGAAATAAAAAAGGAATTTATTGTATCATGTATTTATGTATTTTTGGGATGGGAATAGGTATTCAAACTCGAGTTAGAAAGAATTCAACTCGAGTTAACTCGAGCTAAGCCCAACTCGAGTTAAGTCGAGTTAGTAAATCGAGTTGACACATCACTATGATGTCTCTCACAATGTAATATGATTAGGTTCCAGGCCCTACCAAGAAGCGCTAATGTGTTTTTAAAAACATACTTTATAGCAGCGGTTAGCAACCTTTTTGGCAAAAAAGCTAGTAGTAGCTAGTTAAAGGACGCGGGCCGCTGGTGCCGAAAAAATACAAAAAAAATACTGTATTTTTTCAGTCTTGAAAGAACCTCCGTAATGTATATTTTTTATTCTTGAAAGGAACGCAAATGGGAAAACGAAAATTCAACGAGGCATTAGGAGATACTGCGGGGCGCTAGAAGGAGAGGAAAGACATGCATGTAGCCGGCGGGCCGTGGATGATGGACCGCTGGTTTAAGGTGATATTTGGAAGATAACTTTTGAATAATACAAACTATGCATATCAGGTTACTACGATACTATCACATTGCATTGAAATCATGTACCTACTTTTGATTTTAATTAGAAAAAATAATACCGCGCGGTTTCAATCAAACCAAAATCATGTCCACTGTATTTTCTATACTGTTTCACTATATATACTGGATTTCATTGTCCGACCGCGAATAACATTGGCTCTCCAGATTACCTACTGATTTTCATAATACGGATGTTACTGCTGATTTTAATGATATAATATGTAGTTAAATTAAAACCTTACTAGGCAAATATCCTGTCAAATTCAAAAATAATAATAACAATCCGAATGGTACTTCCAGAGAATCAAACAAAAGACAGAGTTCAAACAACAATCTCTTCAGCTTTGTAATAGTTGTAGTGAAATAAATATTTACATTCCTTTATTCCATTTCTTGTTAACTTCTGTTTTAACGGAAAACCTTAATAATAAAATTGTAGCAAATTCAGTTTGTCAAAATAAACGCTGGAGAGCTCCAAGGAAGGAGTGCACTTCAGATGTAGGTAATAACTCGTAGCTAAAAGTGTTGAACGGGCGCTGAAATATTTATGTTGTTATAGTACTTTCTGAAGAACAAAGAACTATCTTTTATGTACTGGAACCATCAAAGGAGAAGTTATCTTATAAGTGATTACTAGCGCAAATTATCCTCTGAAACCGACCCATATTGAATAAAACCATACATCACCATTGCCTTGTTGCTCCTATGGATTTAGTTGGGACGCCATTTTTTGTTCTCGTTTTTGTTCCTCAAAAGGTATCTACTCGTTGACGTGAGAGCGACGCTGTGTTATTTGGGATTATTACCCACTAACCTCCCCCCCCCCTGTAGTGGCCGTCCTCAGCGCTGCAAAGAGAACTCTGGGATCTCATAAAGAATGCAACCGGACCCCTCTGAGCGCGTCACCTCGTCAGGCTCCACCCAGGTGACCGCTTGGCCCACCACACTGTCTAGTGATTATGGTGTCCTTCCCGGAGTCTCTGGCCGGGCGGTTCGAGCGCACGCTCCTGCCGCTCGTAACCCTGGAAGCAACCTTTTAGTCACCTCTTACGACAGGCAGGGGCTACTGTAGCCCTATTCAGATCTCGGAACTACAGGTTCCAATTTGGGACGCCTAATAAATAATAAGTTAAATATTAATAACTATTATATTCATATAGGTAGGTACTTAGAATTATTGTTTCACATACCAATATTAGTATCGCAAGTTTACTGCATCGTTCAAACTAGAACACAGCTTTACACTAATATTATAAGGCAAACAGGAGATATTTATTGTTTTACTAAAACATTTCCTTGTTCTCGTTTTAACATATGAAGATGAAAAATATGACGCAAGGGTATAATATTTAATCAAATTATTAAACTCGTAAAACATTTAACGCTTGATATATTTTTTTTGGTATTCGTTATAATTTTCTTTATATATAGAGTGTCGGATCCTTTAATGAGATATATTTTTTGTTGAATTGAAAACACATTTTACTTAATACGAGATGTGCCCCGCGTTTTCACATCTCGTATTAAGGTAATTTCCATAATATTCAGGCATGTCATTATGCATTAGTTCTTTTTCATCCAAAAACTGATCGACCTTTGTTAGCGTTAGAACGGCGTTTCAATTGAAAGGTGTCACTGAACTACGAACGCTCCAATTATCACCTCGGTGCCAATAGTTACCGCACAAAGCTTTTTGAAATCTTGCACCCACTCGTTTAGCTGCAGAATACTGATTAAAAGAGGAGAACGTAGTTTAATTACTGCACAAAAGATATTTAGGCACCTTTTCTTTCAACAATTCGGTACTGCCAACTTTGTTAGAGTTTTGATTTTTGTCGAGTCGTCAGTGTCACTCTATCGTTAATTGGATAAGTTAATATGACATTTAACTTGATTTTATTCTCGCTATCTTGGCAAATGAAAGTTATAATTTCATGAATTTGGACTAAGTTTAGAAGTAACTGATTCTTAAATTTACGTATATTTTTTTCGTACTATTTAATAACACCTAAAAGTTATTGAATTCAAAACAATACGTTTTACTACGCCACAGAGCACGTTTTTTATCGGTTTTCTAATTTTCTTGGCTCTCTTACAAAAAATATTATTAACTTTTCGTGAATATTTGGCTAGTTCCACAGTTTCAGTTTATATTATGCGGTTACAGTGAACTTGACAGCTGGTTTGAACGGCCGGATGAGATTTTACTAGAACCAATTAAAAGCGTCATAAACTATTTATACTATCCCATAAAGTATCTGTTCGTTACGATAGGAAAATAAACTAACATTGGAGTCTTCATACATCTAATGTAAATCACTGCATAACATCTATAAATAAATCTTTGCTTAAAAAATCTCTGGGTCGCATCAGACTGTCTTTCTGGTTTAATATACAAGCCTTTGATGTGGCGTGAAGAAAACGTAGATAGACAGGTGTTGTTTCGTATCTTAAACAAATGTGTTTGATTCGTGTAGCGCTATAACTACGAAAGTCACTGGCTGAAAATGACGAGGTAATCAAAAGTAAACAGAACGTTTTCAAATAGGAAACGTGATTAATTTTCTACCAATTGCCCTCACGTTGAAACTGTGAATGTATTTTATTGCTCGTATTTACCTTTTCATCGAGCGCAGCGACTCACCGAGGAAAATAAATTCACAAACATCCAACATTTTTAAACGAGATAATAAATGAAATTGAAGGTAGAATCGAGTTTCCGGAATTTGTTCCATATAGAACACTTTCGAATGGCGCGATAATATAGTGTGATTTATTTTCAAAATGAACTCATTCGATTCCAGGCTAGGGAAAAACATTTTTGAAAATATAAGTGAATTTCAACTACCTGCCAGTGAAAGTCCCATCAAAATGGGACCAGCCATTTACGAATGGACAGACAAAAAAATTAGTATTGTTATTTTTTTGTTAGACGTATCGTGGATAAGTTGTTATATTGGCGTTACAACCAGACACTTAAATTTTAATTATTTCTATAGATAAATTGATTTTAGGACCTTTCTAACCCGTGACTTATAGGTTAATGTCCTATACAATGTATGAACTATTCAACCAGTAACTAAGTACTGTTATAGTGTTGTAAATTTATAATTTTCTCATCAGTCACCGCATAGCCGGCGCTGTCACTGCGTGCGAATTTCATGTTAAATATTTATAACAACAATATTGTGCTAGCCTGCAAGCAAAATTGTATTTACGAGTAGTTTGCTAAAGCTATTATAATATCTTGAAAGTAGAAATATTCCACAGACTATAATCTTACCGTCTTATTAATAAACACGGACTAAAACAAGAGTATCTTTACTCCTAGAATTTAGACAGTAGTAACCAATT
>DWPG01000302.1:0-10094 GCA_018251495.1 Autochton cellus | reverse complement strand
ATTATTTATGTGACTAAAAATGTATTCATAGAACTAGTAATAAAGAATTTTGAAGTTGTTTATAAAGAAAATATACTGAAAATGTGAATAATAATGAATTATTTTAGAAATATAGCGATAAAGGCAAGCATTTAGTTATTGTTATTAACACTGTTAATACATAATTTACCTACAAATCAGTAAAAAAGATCTACTCGTATTTCGTCTCATTTCGCTAGTCCAAAACCGACCATCATTTCATACGTCATCATTTTCAAAACACAGTCGGTTGTGCAGGTTGTGCTGTACAGATGGAATTTTGATACAGCTAAAATGCTAATGTTATTTGGTACAATCCCAAGTACATTACTTCGATTTCTTCATACAAAGGACCGTATCAAAAGCCTATCTATCGACACTGATTGCCGTACAAAATTCCTCAAAGGTCAGCTGAAGAAAATTAACAACCTATCGTATAAGGTTTAAATTACTTAACAATATTTGCGTAAACCGTAAACAATAGTACGAAGTAACATTCTCAAACACTATTTATGTGAAATACCAGGCTATTGTCCTTTCTGAAACAATAAGCTAACGTTTTTGGAACTGACCTGTGATAATGAGAATAATCGCAATACCTACACCTTTTACCGATTTTATACATTGCATTGAAATAACTAAGATTCGACAAAAGTAAAATATGTCATATTTTCAAATCAAGTAGGTAAATTTATGCAAATGCAAGAATTTATAGGTTTTACTTCTATTTCAATGATTTCATTTAACGTATTGAAAGTACTATTAATACTACATATTAGTAGTATAAAAACAATAGTATTCTCACAAATAATTCTATAATAACATTACATCCTCATACCTCGTACATACCTCGAAATGTCTTTATAACACATAATTGTTCAATTTAAAAACAAGTGGACCAAAAGCGATGCCTTGTAAATTCCCACACATCCATCTTGTCTCAAAGGATTACGAATTCGATAGCTTTCATGGTTGCTACACTGGAAGGTAATATTAAACCGGCCAAGTGGCGATTTGTCAACTAAGCGGGTGTTATTACAGTTTGTGCAATAAGTCCGGTGCTCATTACGAGGGCAGGAAACGTTGCCGCAACTTGGGCAGCGAAATCAATTTACGTTATTATTTTATGTATATCAAAATAGTTAGATACTAATCAATTTAAATTACAGTGAATGTCTATAACGGCTAAGTTTTAGGTCCTATCTGTTGCAACCTCTGTTTGCGGCATCTAGATTACATTAGCCAGAAACATCTTCAGATGAAACTAAATTGTATATGATTGCTAGTAGACGTCGGTACTGATGCCCATCGATACGCTTTATTATCTATTAGCGGGTGTATTTCGAATCATAGCTGTAAAGCTCAAAATAATAAGCAAAATACGGTAAAGTTATATACGTTTTACGTAACTGTATGTACGTATTTTACATCACGTAAGTAATTTGTAGAAAATCTTTTTGAGAGGTTGAAAATATTTCAATCAACAGATACCACATGTGAATTCGCCTTTAAGCTCGTTTGGAGTTAAATCCCATTGCCCGCTTGTGTTGTGGCATTACGACATCGGGACTGTCGTAAAACTCACATGTGAGATCTAATCTGCTAAACTCATCTCGGCTCGAAAATGTGCAGTTACAGAGATATACGCGGCGATTGTGTGCCCCTGAATGTGGTACGAAGGGATGTTTCTCGTTGATTCCTTATCTTCTGACTTGAGATACACGGCTAATTTGCGAGCATTTCAATGTCTTTTCTGACAGATTTATATTAAGTTGCCAGTACAAAAAAATCTTTCTCCATAACTAGAATTTGAAACATGCCGTACAGCTTAGTCAATCAGTAGATAGCGTTAAAAATCTAGAGTAACGTCCAAAGCAAAAAGTGACAGTTACCGATACAACGGTAGCAGTAGAAGGATTGCACATTGTCACAGCCACTTGTTTCTATTACACGTATTCTAGTGCCACAACAAGATAAATAATCCACCTGACACACTCGGCACGTATGTGTCATTAATCTTAACGTGACAGGCTGACCGGCCCGAATTTTGGTCCAGCGTATGCAAATTTATAATCGTCGCTGTGACAAGTGGTACCCGTGGGGGCGGTTTGTAAGTAGCTTTTGTCATCTCGAATCATTTATCGGGATCTTATGATTTGCGAAAGTCTTTCTCACGCCATCAAATCTATATTGTGTAAGGTCTATCGTTGGAACACCTCATATTTTTGAGGTGATGTTTAGACGTGACCAAAAAGTTAGTTAAGAAAAACATTATATTGTAAAATGTTATTTAGGATAATAAAGAAGATTGGCCACAAATACATATCTTGTGACTATCACAATGTATAGTAATAAACTTGTAACAATCAAAATGTATAATAGTAAACGGTATAAACATTACTGCATGCTTCGAGTTTCAAAGCAATTGATGCACACTAAAAAGCAACTAGGAAGCATGTAGTCCCCCAGCTACAATTTCTTTTACTACTAAGCCCTTTTGCGTCAAGTCGGAGTCAAACATGTTACAATTTCTTGTGGTGATTAAGGATGGCGATTTAAGATGGATTTTAGAAAAATCGATGAATTGAAATCAGAAGATTACCAATTTATTGTAGAAGCACATGGGTCGTCCAAAGATTTTAACAGCATAAAACATATCTTCTTCTCGTTTTTTTATGTAACTCTATTGCTAAACTAAAAATGCTACTTCAGGATGTATACTACAGGATGTTTGATATTCTTTTCATCATAAAAACGAAGAAAACTACTTTATCCCAAGGTCCCTAATGAAAAATATTTGAATTGGTCTAAAGAATAATTTATGGGCCTCGCCAGCCCTACTTCAGATCCTAAGCAAATTACTGACTAGTGAAAGGCCCGGTCTATCCATGGCAGGTGGATTGCACATGCCAAAGTTTTTGCTGGCGTAGGTTTCCTTATGTTTTCCTTCACCGTTACGACATGACGATTATAATTATACGTTTTGCTCCCTGTATGGGCAATCGGTAATTTAATTTGTGGTCGCAATTATGAAACAATGTTATGATATCACCAGCTGCATATATTTCCATAGTTTACGTATATATCAAATAATCAGAAAAGTAAGAATCAGAATTCTTACAATTGAAAGAAATGTCTTAGTGAATAACCTTTGAGGACAAACCATTTTAATCAAGGAAATAATTCAACCGTTAAAATAATAATGCAAGGGCATTACGAAGGTACTAATGAACTAATAAATTAATAATATGTAATTAGGTCGTCTATTTATTATCATTAATTATTATTGTAATTTCACGTATAGAAGGTCAAACAGAAAAACTCAATGTCAAAAGAATTTACCAGCGCACCTTGTTGCACATTTGAGCGATAGTAGGTATATGTATAATTTGATACGGAGCGACCTTTACAGCCATATTAATTCAAGTACATTAAAATTATGTATGAGTACTAATCTTCGTTTCAATGGACATGTAATTGGTATCTATTGCTCGTTGAATATTATTTATTGCTTTCATTTAGAGGTTAAGGGTACCGCCCTCGGTGCTTAAACCACTGCATGTATTTTTGCCATGTTTCAATAACTTCGCAGCTATATACCGAGCTAAAAATGTAAACAGAGTTCATGTAATTCCATGTAGTCCTGATGAGTTACAAGTAACTCGTCTGTGACTGACCGTATGTAAAGCTCCTGACTTGAGAGTATATGCGGTTGGCAATGATAGTTAACTTAACAAAGGTGGAGATACATCTATAGCAAATAATAAATATTGTGTAGTAGTAACATAGTTAGCGTATGACGATAACTAATTGTTAGTAATAACAGATAACCCTAATCATTTTCTTAGTATTGTTTATGAACCATTTAAATGATATGCAAAACGAGAATAACATAATCACTATGAGGAATAGGTCAACTTAAATTATAATATAATTGCCATCATAATGGTCTAGCATTTGCTACTTGGTGATACTCATCCTCTAGCGACTAGAGTCTACTAACATTTGGTCACATAGTACAAAAAAGTGACAACTCACAAAAAATTACAAAAGGAATGTTAAAGCCAATTCTCTGAATGGACTAAATCCGTCATATTAATCACCACCAGCATACAACGTGCTATGCAGGTCATCGAAGACCGGAAGTGTTGGCATCAGTGAGTCAAGTGTTGCTGAAACAAAAATATTTTGTGGTGAACATCACAAGCCTCAGTAGTAATTACCTATCGAATAGCTGTTTCAAGATTACAATTTGAGGTTAGATAATATCCGTTAATTGTAATAATATCTTCTACGTATACTAACCTTTTTATGCTTTTTAATCAAAATATTACAATAGGTCCGGAAAAAACATTAAATACGTAGCTACCTATTTAAGACACTATAAATAGTAAATAATTTCTATGTATACTGAGATCGGTTCTGTTAGTGTTTCTAATTTCTATAACCGCCTAAACCGGAGCTGTCTTATAAATTGCATATACCAAAATCGAACACCTTGACCCACTCGTACATAGTCTCAATCATATTTTCGAACCTTTAACTACTGTACCATTAGCACTTCAAGAAACAGCCGAAAACCACACGTTAACCCTCATGGTAGTCTGTCGCAACGTTTTCCAACGCACGTAGATACTTTATATATTTTAGCATTATGCCTACCCGAAAGCTAGTAAAACGGAAACTAGCCGCTAAAATATAAATAGTACGCAATATGCAATTCACATTTTCGTCAGCTCAGCATTCTTCGGACTTTTACATACTTTATTTATAAACATACGTTTATTTTTAACCGACTTCCCAAAGGAAAGAGGTTATCTATTCGTCGTGTATATATTTTTTTCTATTTCCATATCGACGAGTGTATTAGTTGTTTTATGGGCCTTTTCATTTGATTTTCCGAGACAAATATGAGAAAAGTTTTCCATCTCGCCTGTAGCATAATCACAGTCATGCATATTTCTGCCTTATAACAGCAGTATGTGTTCCTGTGTTCTGGTTTTAAAATGTGGTAATGCAGATTCACTTCTAAAACTTCTAAATCAGTACTCAGAAGTAGCAGCGCATTTTGCTTGATATCGGGTAAGACTCTTGCACTATGTATAAAGGGTTGGGTTTCTTAGACAGCAATGACTAGCTAACATCAAGTGGGGTTCATAGTGGTTTAATTCTTACCATATTAAAAACAGATTTCTATAATACAAGTTAATTTATAGAATCTTTTCCTCAGTTTGATTTCCTCGCTTATAGTTTACCGTCGTTGCCGCACCTTACTTCGGTGTCACTTGTTAAATGCCAACAGGGACCTGTTCGGTGACCCACTGAGTTTTTACATCGATCTCCTCGTACGTAATCTCGATGCGAGATTGCAACATCGCTTTTCGGCAATTTCGCTGACAACGCCGCGCAATCATTTGACGGTAGCGTACTGATAGGATGCCATCGGAATGATGGAGGCTACACACGATCCCTCATACAGACAGACTTACTGACAGTTTTAACTGATGACTTAAAATCTACTTATTATCCACACACAATAAATTATAAATGAAAGTGACATCTCAAGATACTGCACAACGATGCATTACGCGTAGTACTTAGTCTAATACTGGCTTTTAAAAACTGTGAAACGGTTTAGAGAGCGGTGAATATCTACATAAATCTTCTATCTATGATAACTGTAGTAGTGGAATAAAATAAAACAACTGTCGATGACATACACATGACTAGTTCTAAAGCACCCATTTTGTTTCCGCAAATAAACTATTTTTTTTTTTTATCTGGAACCTATCAACTTTGACTATATTACACTAACAGAAATGCAATTGTTTCTAAAACTGTCAGTTTTTAGAATCAATTGCATTTGTCAGTTTTAGCTGCTTAGTTGAAACTGTCAGTAAAAGTGATTGTGTGTACAAAACCTTACGACTAAAAAAAGAACTGACGTTTACTGCGAGCGTTTTGTTTTTTCGATCGTTATCGTGGAAATATATTTGGGTGTGAATATTTTAATGGACATGTCGTCGACGTTGCAACGCAATCGTTTCGTGACATAATAATGCAATTATAAAACTACGATTTATGGTACGTTTTATGAATGTCATAAAATTTCATAATTGACTGTGAGTCGTCTGAAAATGTATAAAATAACAAGTTTTAAACTCGCTTCCAAAGTAATGAATCCCTCATGTCTAGCAACTACATATATAGTTGTATAGATAAAGAAAATCGTTACAAACAAACCTCATAAACATCTTTTTGTATAATTAAAAGCGTTCGTTTGCACTCGTGCCATTTCTGCCTAATGTCTCATGTTTCTACCTACTGGTGTAAAGGGTGAACTTTGGCAGCTATATAAAGCGGGCAGTTAAGTGTTTAGGACATTAGGAGTTGCAACCTGTGTTTGGTTTTAGATCGGTCCATATCTCTGAAGTTAGTTACAGGTATTTTATTATTTTTAGTTACAAAAAAATTAAATATCATAAATAATGAAACGTGTTACTTATCCTTTTAAATTAAATTTTAATATCGTAATCTGGCCAATGATCTTTAAAGGTTACGGAGATAATAATTTCCATGTGACACCTTGTGAGGTCATATCCCTTGATAAATCTATTAATCCGACACACCTCCCTCGAACCAACATAACGTGCGCCAATTAAAAGGAAAAAATACTTCCTTTATAAATACTTAATACACTGACTTCGGTCCGACCAACACGTAACCGAAAAGTTCACAAACGTCAAATATTGCCACACGAAAAACATAGTTATTCCATTCAAACAAACGCGAGAATCCCGCAGCAACAAATCGGAAGTGTACGATTGTCGCCAAGGGTACCCACTAATTAGGTGATAAATACTGGTACACGCCCCAAAACATCGAGGTCCTGTAATTGCACGTAATTGCAATTTATTACGACCATAATATTACAGCGGATCGGTAATTAAATCTAATGTGATACGGAACCATTTTTGGAAGACTATAAATTGCATAATCCAATAAAACTGTTACATTTCGAGCGCTCTTTATAGAGTTAAGTAAGGTTCAAATGGGCCGTAAAGTAGGGTTGCCAGCGTTTAATCGCCGAAATTGAGACATATTCACTTACACACTTGTAATCATAATGATATTAAAATCAACGGCGATTTTTGAAATTGTAAAAAAATGTCTGCGAAAAATATTGACTTTTAAATAGACGTACTTTATCTGGCGACCTGACTGACCTAAGCCTAAATAGTGAAAAAAAAAACAAATTTGTATTTACATATTTATCCATATTATTAACATTCTTAATCTTGTGACACTTCCAGCTTATATTTATGATAAATGATAAATATTACACAGGTCTCTCGTATGTATTTCCCCAAAAATCTCTCGTTATATAGTAATATAACGAGAGATTATATTTGAATGTGGAAGTATCCAATCAGCTGATGCTTAGTTATTAGTACCACACATTATGTAACAGATATTTATATTGTAAAACAAATTTTAGTTTACATCAGTAGCGTACAATGGAGTTAGCAGGTTGGGTTGACAGGACAGGTGTTCACGCACCGCTGCGTGGGACGCGTAGATATCTCTGATCTATTCGGAATGGTCCGTAGGGCCAACACTTAGTATGTAATAGTGGAAATAATGTTTTAACCTTTCTCTGTGTTACAAGCACAAAATCTAAATTGAATTTTGTGTAAAAAAATCTAAATTAAATGTTTAGCCGAGGAACGAACACGGAACAGTCTGCTTGGCAGACTGGTGACCGGTGCACTGTGTGAATCGTCGTTAGGTTGTAAATGTGGTAGAACCCATTAGGTAGGTATGTCTGTTGTTCCATATCGTTCAGTATGAAAATGATAACGTAAAGGCACCATACAAATAATATGAAAGGTATTGAACTCAGGCTCCCCCATTTCTGGGAAATCCCGTGCCCAGCACGAATTTTGGTTCTAACAAAATAGGTAAGTAAAAATTTTGATTATGAATCCATATTACAGTTATTTTCAAAGTTTACATCACTAAATTAGACATAGGCTTTACTCCTACAATCTTTTAATTAAAGCCAATAATAAACTAAGTTTGTAATGGCCAATTTACAGATATGTTAACGTTAAGTGGGCATAAATCTGGCAACCCTGCGATTCCGTTAGGCACGCGCGGGAAATACAGACGCGCGAAAATCATAAAGATGGCCGGCCGCTGACCACAGACGACATACGAGTATGAGATGTTATCTTGTAATATCTCCGAGGATATTTCACGACCACTACCACTACTAAATAACGACAGAATTTCAAATATCTAAGTACCTGTGTTATGAGGGATATTATTATAAACTTTGTGTGAATAAATCTCAGACAGGCTGGGTTTTACCAGCAGTAGCGTGGCGAGTAATATATACCTATTATGTGTAACTCGGTAAACATTTAAAAAAATAAGCCTAATAAAATTATAAGCGGTTCAGTTGGACGTGACTCTACGATTACAAACAAGCATTTTTTTTCCTTTATACACAATAGTAGGGATACAAGTATTTACATTAGCCAATAACCTTGACTTTTCAACAAGAAATATGTTTGTTTAAAAAATACGACGGACGTGTGAAAAAGGATGCAAGGGAATTGGACCTAGCTGATACTAGTGCCGGAAGTCATTAGTGCTCGTATTTCTGTTTCTAAATACCTGACGTTTTCTTGAGCGCATGCCAAAAACCCAGACCTAATTACCCAAGAAACGACACTTCCGCCCAAGGTTGCGTAAGAAGCAAGAAAAGATTTTCTTCCAGATGCAAGGAATTTACAAAGAAATTCCAAAGAAAACGCACTAGATCAAGCCTTTTGAATCCAACTACGTTTAATTCAATACAGATCGAATGCGTCATACTGCATAATATTAATGTTTATTTTATTCTATTTCCACGGAAGCTGTACTTAATGGAGATAATACTATTTAACGAGTAAGCGAATCGCATACAAATTGTGTTTAGAAATTGATAAGCAAAAGAACTAAAGCTTCGATCCTATTTACTATTTCTCGATAAGGGTAACTAGATCTATTTATTGCTTTCATAAAATTATCTGCGCTTGCGTAGTTTGATTTTATTGAAGATTAAAAACATTTTGGAGACCTAAAATAACGATAATAATTAAAAAAAACTCATAAAATAGAAGAAAATAAAACAAAAATATATCAAAAATTATCGATGTCGTAATTGTTCAAGATATTAAAAGAACCGACCATCTATCTGACTTATTGTCGTTGGTATAATTTGGAACTGTACAAAGCGGATGGAAAAAGAAATGAAGTATAGCTTCAAAGCCGGCGATGTAGAAACTATTAGTAATAGTAATTGCCATATTTCCAGATAGAGATACAAACTAAAAAAAACTCAATTTTCACATGAAAATAATAAGATTCGACTCATTTCGATGACTCAAAATGAATTTGACGCTTCAAAGCGTCAACAGCATTCGACGTGACTCAAAGACAATGCGACTAATATTACAGAATTACAGCCTGCGATCGCGGAAGGCGAGTGGGCGGAGCGCCGCGAGACTAATGGAATACTGCAGTAATTATGAGGCAAGGAACAGGTCCTAACTGCGGATTAGTGGCACCGACGAACATCTCGTCTTCCTGGTTTTTAATTTATTTTCTATTATTATTATTAGGAAAGGAACTTAACTGCTGTACCTGCTGTGCTGTGCTGTGCTATTTTTAAACCTACTCAGGGGAGCACTTTATATGCAGTTATTATATTATATATTTATGAGATGCTTGTCGATTTTAAATAAATCATTAAACCCACTGCTGGGTCTTCTGGGATTATAACCTAGGTTACTAGTACCTAGGTACTCTAAAACATGTCAATTCTCGCACAACATGAAACATAATAGCCAACTCAACACGATCATAGTTTAATTATCAAACACAATGATAGTTGCACAAAAACCGAGAATTAATCCCTTGATTAATCTATTCAACATGTTATTCTAACATAAATTACAATGTTTTGATCCACCAGACACATAATAAATTAGTATCAACCAACACTCGGGGTTAATGAGGAGTCAAAG
>DWPG01000301.1:0-10110 GCA_018251495.1 Autochton cellus | reverse complement strand
GCGACGGACGCTCGATGTAACTCAGTCAAATATTTAACACATTTAAATATTTGGGTATTAATCAGCAAAGTATATACATCAGCATAGTACCTATTTGCGACACGCGACATTTTAATTGTTTTACGCGCACTTTATCTCTTTCTGATCCGATTCAGTTGAAGTCATGACGATTACTATATACTCAAATTATATATTAATGAAATGCGATATATATAAAGTAATGATATCCTAGTGGAATTAATCGGCGTTCCAGGAATCAAATCATAAGCACGAAGTTTAATAATTTGTAATTCAATTTTTAACCGACTTCCCAAAGGAATGCGTAATGGTCGTGCATCTATATCGTATGTCGATGTTATGTGTGGATTAGAAATCAATGATCACCTGCTTTAACAGTAAAAAAACAGTGTGAGGCAAACTATATGGTTGAAAGTCGTCACGATAAAAAATCTTCAGAATCCGTAAGATCTAAAGGTCAAGTTACAGAGAAGTTGAAATAATCGTTAGCATCACTAAACTCAATTGATTCTGAAAGGGGACACGTGCACAATAGAACAACAATGGGTTGATAATGAGACTCTTATTATAATTACAAAATAATCTATTTGAAATTCTAGTACATTACACCGTATTCAGTGTCAACGTATCTCAAGATGTCGCTGTAAGCAAATGAAGGTGGAATAGAGAATCAGTACGTTGATACAGCTACAGCTAGACAAAGCGGTGTCTGTTGAGTTTCGCACGTCCCCGGGGTTCCTACGGTTTAGTTTGCTTATCTTACCCCTTCCCGTAGGTAAATATAGGCGGGCAAACACAAGTGCATATATACATGTGTATAACTTACGTACGAACGCCAGGAATGTAATGAAACGTGCCCAATTAGACGGATTCCTCGTACCTCCGACTAGGAGCTAACTAGCACGCACAATTCTGTTTAAATTCGACGCTAAGAGCTATCCAATTACTTTTCAGATCGTCGTATCTAGACTTGCACTATCTGTAGGGGGGGTTCTACTTTACTTTGTTATACACACCGGTAGTGAGGTGCTAAATCCCATCTTTTGTGGTACAGAATATACGTGAAATCCGATAGGTAGGAAATATGTAGAGAAACATTAAATGTACGAGCCACTTTAACAACTGACGGTTTACAATATATAAATTAAGATACGATACACAATTTACAATACAACAATATTTTAGATCAAACTAAACGACGTCAACCAAATGTAATACCACAAACAAACCAACGATTTAGATAACCTTCCCCATCTATCTCGGCTTTCAGCAAACAACGACTGTCCTCTTGAGCCTCTTCCCTTTAAGGGGTTTATCACTTTTCTTCTTTCCTTTCCTTTTATAGAAATAACAACCTTTTATATTATGTCGGATGTGAGCATGAAGTGTAAACAATTTTTAACAAAACTGCTATTCTATATTTTAAATTGGATTTCTGGATTACGTAGGTTTTCCAAATTTACTGGATTTCACCTGTTTAATAAAATAGACTTCAAAGAAGGAGATGATTCTCAATGACATTTGTTTCATATAGGGAATTTGAGACATTCATGTTGTTTTCTCCATTTTAATTTTTTTGTTAATTTGAAAGTACAAACTTAATAATTTATCATCATGTTTTTATTAGTATTGAAAACTTAGGTTATGTTAGTTTTTAAAAACTACCGTATTTTTATATGTTTCGATTTATCTAGATATATAATATTTTAATATATTAAACGAAAATTATTTTTTTAATTTTACCGAAATACCATATTTACAATAACCATTATACTATGTTACAAGAAATAGCTCAAAACTAATTTTGTTTCAAACGCCGTTTGCTACTTTTATTTTAAAGGTTTTCATGCGATATTTTTTCCTGTTTACAATAAGAAAGTAAACAAGTAGCTAGTACCTACAGCGCGCAGTATAAACAGCTATTTACAAAGCTGTCCCCACTCTATTTGTCTCGGCTCTCGGCGGACACAACCGCTGCCCGCTGAAGCCTCCTCGCAGTTTGCGTTAAGGATTTTATCGCTTAGGCTGCTCTTGTACATTGACTTGATTTACTGAACAAAAATAGGAATAAGATTTTGCTTAGGAAAAGGAAACGTACACAGATGTCTAACATTACTTTTTATCGCTATCCTTATTAATATTTGTTCAGTTTTCATGAGTCAGCTAATCAAGCGATTTTATTTATTATTAAATTTAGTATTAATATTGTCTTTATTATAAAGAGGAGCATAAGGCATACTTTGGTATGCCATATCAAACATACCAAAAATAAAAAGCAAACGCAGTCAGGTAACTACTTATAGGCATACAATAAAAATATGCCATTATACATTGTTATTCCCGAAACTATGACACCAAGGTTTTTTTTTTTCAAACGTTGTAGGCTAGTTCTGATATCAAAAATATATAAAACAAGCTAGTATACATAATATGTGATGCAATTAAATTATGGCATCGTAATTTCTTTATATTCTTCGTCCCTACTACGAGACCCAACATTTTAAGCACAAATCCACATACCACAAGCGTCGTAAGCTGTGTGTGTATATTTTTAAGAAGTATCTACTTTATTTGTCACATGCAACAACCGCTGCCCGCCGCCCCACGCCTCCTTGTCGTTTATGTTAAGGATTTTATCGCCTTTCCTTCAGCTCAGTGAAAATAGAACCTATGCACTCTCTGCAAAATACTGTATCGACCACTTACATTATCTACTTAAGTTTTTATGTCGAAACAAATGTGTCTTATATAAACAAATGTAAAATATTATGTTTTCGATTAATAACGAAAGACTTGTTTAAAATAAGTTCATCCTTTTTTTATTATTTCTTGCTTTTAGCCATAATGTCTATAGACCACAAAACAACCGAAAAGAACAAAGGTTTTCAAGAGATGAGAGATTTATACAAGCAATTCCGATTATCGAAACAATTGAAGGAAACTCGCGGCTCTTCTCGGAAGTGACATGGCGCCGGGTTGCCCCTAGAGCTGTTTTTGACATATCGATAAACACTAACCAAAGTAACAAGACGACGTTCTCGCCACAGCAATAAGAACTAAAATAGAATCAGTAATATTTCCAATATAATCTTTCGGATCGCAGTTGCCATCGTCGCGAGGAAATTTTCCTTTTATTGTGTTAGCGAATGCTTATTGTATATCCGAACGTTTTCCCCATTGTAAGGCTATAAAGCCGCGCCTCCTCGGTATCACTTTACAATTGTGAGATGATAAATCGCTAAAGCGATACATTAAGTCCATTCCAAAACATTCACAGTATTCCCAGTTTTAGTTTCTGTTGTCAAAATCTTAACGAGTGTGTGTGAAATAAATGATTTCATCTAAAGCTACAATATATATTTAACTCAAATTACGATAGATACGCGTTGCTAATAAAAAAAATCTTACCTCTTCCTCAGTGGTGGCGGTGTTGACGGAGTCCATACTCTGACAAAGCGCGAGCTCCATGTTCTTGTGTTGAGGAGACGCGGCTCGCGGCGAAGGTTGCTGCGGCGGCACCAGCGCGCCCTGTGTCGCTCCTGCCGCCTGCTGCGTGCCTGCACCGCCCGTAGCCGCGGGGCTCTGTGCCGCTTGCAGTCCTTGAGCTGCCTGCAGGTTTTGAGCCGCTTGCAAGCTTTGCGCCGCCTGAAGACTCTGTTGAGCTTGGAGCGACTGTAGCGACTGATGAGCCAGATTCAACTGGTGCTGCTGCACGATGCTCTGTTGAACTATGCTCTGCTGCACTTTGATGTGCTGGTGCACGGCGAGTTGATGGATGGGGTGCAGGGTGGCGGGGGGTGTGGGGTATGGAGGGGAGAGCCGCTGACGCTTCACTTGCGCACTCTGAAGCGCTTCGTGCAGCCTCTTCACCGGTAGGGGGCTCTGGCCGAGGTTATCCACGGCTATGGCGGGGCGTGCCGGCCGAGTCGCTTGACTCTGGCGAGCACCGACTGTTCAGTGACAGGGGAGAAAACACGCGCGACGCGACGTGTAATCGATATCAGCGCATCGACAACGGCGCTGCACTACGCTCCTTGCGGTACGTAAGTTAATTGACTTGTCAATTTAAACGTTGTTACAATAAAGGTTTATTGCGCGCCTAAAGCGAATGTTTATTGATTATCTCAACGCTTCGGCACTTGTGTTCTCATTCGTCTGAGTTGCTCAGCTCGTAAACCAATCCTGAAAAGAAGAAAAAACACATAAATATTGTGCTGATGTAACTTCATGCATAGAGTCATTGATATGGTAATAGATAAACATAAAAGGCAGCCCGATGCTTAACGATGCACGAAGTTGATCCGCACATAAACCCATGATAATTCTAAGCATTTCCGTTCCTTTCTGACTCCAATTAGCACGAGAATCCCTTTAATGCTTCCATCGTCAAATCGATAAGTACCCTCCGGTACATTTCAACTAAGCTTAGAAATTTTATTAGGGTACCAAGATTTACGATATCAGGCGAAAATAATGAACAAAATGGAAATTCTAGTGGTCGCAATAAAAGTCACGATAAAAATCTGACTCAGCGTATTTTCTTTTCAAATCGTCGAATGACGTTAGGTAAGTGGCGTAGAATTGATGCCTTCGAACCATTTCCTTGAAATCAACATGGATTGAATGTTTAATGTAAGGTAATTTGTATTAAACTTATTGCTATACGCGTGTCTGTCTATAGACGAAAAATGAGGTGAGAATGTTATTGTTATGGTAGAAACTGAGAATACATTTATCCATACTAATAAAATGTCTATTTAGGATCACTTCTTCCAATAGGACGAGGACGATAGTGAGCAAATTATAAATACAAGTGACCACTAGTTAAGTTTTAATTGCCATTATGACGTCCTTGAGCTTCATGTCGGAGATTAAGCTGATGATTTTTCGGAAAAGAATCTTAACTAAACTAATTCTTAAGACGCTGCTTCTTGGGTATATTTTTGTTTGTATAAAATAAGTTATTTTAAAATGTCAAACGATCGGTTGCACACATGTGGGTGTTGGTCCGCCATTTAAATTGTTACTCATAGCAATAAACACGTAGATCTAATTTAGAGACAAGACTGATGATATCACATGTATCGGTTTAGTGGCTAATTTGAGGCCTATTTAAGAGAATCACCAGATTTTATCTATCTAATTCTAGAACCACTTCGATACAGCGTGCCTCACTTACCATTTACACCTTAGTAGTGTTAAAGAATTCCGTCTATTGTCACTAAATGTTTGTTTGTGTTACTCAAGATATGGGTAGTGAAGTTATTATTGAAATTTGTCGTTATGAGTTCAGTGTTTTAGATTAGTTCAATAATTGGTTTTAATACATCGGTACTTTAAAAATAAACAGCAATTTTCCAAATTTAACATAATTTCCATGCTACGCTTTTCATTTAAAACTGTCTTTGGACTTTTAAAAGCTTTACGGTTATAAATACCAAAGACGTACTTAATCTGGAAGAAATTGGCAACCATTTAAAGCCATCATAAACGCAAAACAGTGGATATTTATATAAAAACACCACCTCATCGGATATATGTTGCGACATAAATTAGACAGGAAAAGGCATATAATATGTGTTATAAAAACAAATATCGGTGAACAAAATGGACGAACTCAATGTGTATCACGTGTAGTCAGCCACATTGGCTAGTTTGCGCCAAGGCCAACGTTTTTGCAACATAGCGTGACTAAGGTGGCCACAAAAAACCTTAAATGTATCTCTGTAACAAAGCAACACATCTCTTGTCTCACGCTTCAAATTTAAATATGCTTGTTTCTGTTTTGAAAATACGTATACCTAAGTTAAACGTATTCATTACCACATGTAGTTTATTTTTAAGGTTCCGTGACCAAATAGTAAGAAACTGTATCCATTCGTGCGACAACGAGTAAAGTGGTAGGTACACGAAAACTGTTTACTGCATGGATGTAATTTGAAATGGGTTTTTATTGACTGTTATAATGAAAAAAAAAATGGAAATAACACTTAGTACCTACTTCAGAACAGCTTTAACTGAATGGATAAAAAACACCTAAGTTTAATCAATCGTATGGAATAATCTTGGATATTAAAAAATAAACATTAATTTTGCATTTTAACCATGAGTTTTATCGTCGAGTGAGCTCTTAACTGTGGATAGTCTGACACACACTCAACCTATTTTATAACTAAGTTTATTAAATTGATTTGTGTCGATTATGGATTTCAACAGTTCAATGACATTACCAGGTAAATATAGTAGAGTCTAGGACCTCGCACATATATCTAGAAGAATCTATTTAATATTGTCTTCAAAGCTCTCTACTAGAAAGCGGGATTTAAATCCCTTCTTGTTTGTTCCGGAAGATAAATACATTTTTCTTATTGGAAATATGTATTTGTCCATTCTTACTATAAAATCTGAATTTTATCGATTGTATGTAACACATACCAAATATAAAACAAGCTTTTAACTCAATATCTACTATAACAGTAGTAGGTAATACATAACATGACTCTTCACAATTTATACAGTGGATGAGTGAAATGAAAAATTAAATCACTTGGACCGCGTTCAACTTAATAATAATACTCTTCAATTTATATCCCATCTTCTATAATAACTTTTTAATTTAACATAGAGTGCTCATGGTCACAATTTATGTACATATTTTGCATATTAAGTACTTTTATATTTAACATGAGAGTTATTTAAGATTGTGCAAGGGAGCGGAGATGAAGTGATCTAGTGTAGCTCTAATTAAGCTTTACAAGACCAACTGCAGTTACCTGAAGTTAGACAGTACCTGTAGGCACTGAGTAATGAGGTGCGAGGTGTGTTCAACTGACGCAATCCAGGAACACTTCGCGATGAAACTTAATTATATCAGCTCAACAAATATTTTCAAGCACGTAAAGCAAACTTTGCCTATCTGTCTGACTACTTGGTTGCATCGCAGATACTTGTGTAACGACTTCTAATTTGTTATGTATTTGTTTTTGATTGCGCTTTTTAATAAATATTCTTTTTCTAGATCTATTTTAGAGGTTTATTTAAAGTATTAACTTTCAATAAATCGCCCATAATTCGTATAATTATCTCGTACTCCACAAATTCAGTAGCAAATGATTACTATATGGTAGCATAAGAAAAAATATTGTAAATGACAATTTGTAAGTGCCCCCGTAGGCCTATATAAAATAAAGACATTTCATTTCATTTCATTTCATTTCATTACTGTTGAAATAATAATATAAACATGAAATTAGTTTTTATGTTATGGGAACAGCCAATGAATATAGAACCCAAAATGTAAAAGAGAGTGACTACCGCCTAAGAGTATTTATACGCGACCTCCAATTAGATGAGCTTTATCAGAAATCACAGAAGCGTAGCTGATGAGACTTCGGACTACCTCGATTTTAACGTCTTATATTGGTATCTTCGCCTTATCACACCCGTCAAACCATAACAGAGCAGCTTTAATCCGCATATAACTAGTTTTAATCTTTTCTAAAATCACTTTTTAAACTACTTATATCAATTCATATTTTCCACAACCCTCTAGAATCTAGTCTAGTGAAAAATGTGCTGAAGTTTTTCCGCCATTTGGATTCAAAACAGCGGAGCAACATTTGAATGAGGAAGCTTAAAGCATGCAAATGTTTGCCTAGTCGGTACCTGTATCACACGATTCTGTATCATTGTGTCATCTTGTTGGAATGTGGAAGCGAAATGGGAACGAAATCAAAAGTGTAGCACGTGTCCGTACAGGTATAGTGTAACATTTCTTTGCCGTATTGCATCATCAAACAAGCACTGACATCAGACAGGTCTTATTTACCGTTCTAAGCAAGAGCACGCTGCTAATTATACGATGTAGGCAAACTTGGAATCTAGTGGGAACCTATAGAAATTTCTACGTTTTCATATTTACAGTTACATAAACTAGAAGAATCAAGAATCTAAAGATAATTTAAAATAAATATTGACAGACAAAGCAGTGATCATAACGTGTCCATAACATAAAACAAATTAGATTTCACGTCTCTGATCTTAAAACGTTTATTTCACCTCTGTTTATAAAATACGCCATCTGCAATAAATGGGCAAACTTTTACGCTTACGGAAGTATAGTCATGAAGAAAACAGCCGGCAATATTTCCTAAGCCGCTGAATACTTTAATCCATCCGTGTATTTACGCTGCGGTGGGGCTCGTAAACTAGTTTCAGCTTATGAGGAGACCATACAAATGCTTTTGCATCGAAAATACCTAAATAATTAATTCTTACTAAGTATAAACTACATTGATACTAGTTGCATTACTGGTGCTGCACACGTATGACGATAACTGGTTTTCTTACGATAAGAGTAAATGCTGGATGACTAATTCATACATATTTATTTTAATTTAAATAAATTGCACAGACTTATATATAAAGAGGCAAATACAAAACAGTTCAGTATCCTTTTACTGATAAGTAATTCAATAGATTTTCTTAGAAAAAAACCTTTTACTGACCAATTTCAATAATTAAGTCCGAAGTCCTAATTTAGTATTATCATAATATAAAAATATGTCGTACTTACACAAAATGAAGCTTTCACATCGCTTTATGTCAAAAAAGCAATGCAATTTAGATAAAATGCAAAATATGGAATGTAATATACTGTTCGTGTACAGCTTTTTAAGCTTTTACTCGTAAATGCTGTAAAAAGCGCGTCATTTACACACTAGAAATGCAAACTCGATTCTGAGTTAAAATGGAAAACGTTAGGCGAGAATCGAGCCGACGGAAAAAATCCAAAATGAAAATGGAAATGTTACGACTTCACAACTGACCAATGTCAAACAATTCATAATATTTTGATCTTCTGTTAAAAGAGCCGCCACTGGTGAGCACTTAATGTAGGTACCATATTATGTATGTATTACTAAAGACAAAGTACCTAGTGATAATAATATACATTTTTAGGCCTTTTTATTATTTGCCCGAGGTGTTCCAACTTAGTCCTCAGGGGTAGCGACGCATCTGTGGTCAACCTTAGGGAAGACTTTGGTAAGACTTTGATCGTATCTGGGGTTTATTACAGATGTCCATGGGTGGCAGTGGCCACTTACCATCAGATGGTACTGCATGCTCGTTTGCTACTTACAAACTATAAAAACAATCTTTACTGATAATGTAGTATAATTATTCAAAATATTTTACTCCTATTTATAACAATGCTTTCAAGAACATTCTACACTCTTTGCTTCCATTGCAATATGTAGACAAATTCTTGGAAGAAAGGTTTACCGTATTTAATAGAGGTTACTAACAGTTTTTTTTTTTCATTTTAATGTCACACAAGCGCATAGTATATTACAATACAATACAATACATTTAAAAAAACAGGAGTGATGAAGTGTGAAGTGAATACATTTTTTGCAATTATACGATTAGCATTAAGTAGCATGATTTAAGAAATATGTAGGTGTGGATGTCAGCCCACTGGCATATGTGGCGACAGTCTTATTCCTCAGGAGTGGCAGCGCATCTGTGATCTTCAAGTAGTACTCCTGTTTTGTAGGGAGTTCATTACAGATTTTAATGGGCGGCAGTGGTCAGTTATCAGGCGACTTGATATCATGTGGACTGCATGCCTAATTGGTTCTTCAATCTTATACAAAAACAACATTTGAAGAGATTTGACTTGAAATAAAAAATGACTGTACGGCTTGTAATGTTTGTCTTATGGAGAAAGTTATAAACATTTATATGAATTTTATTTTAAAATTAAATATTGTTTCCCAGTTCTCTTCTATTTCTTTTGCTTTTGCCAATAGTAAATAAGTAAAAAAAAAAAAGATCTGTGATATTATACGATTATCCACTTATACTAATGGGCAATGACTTCCAAAAATCTTAACCTTAAATTATATTATATTGTAATTAATGTTAGTGGACCTCACAAACACAGTAGGATCTAATATTAGCCAATACCTATTATGACCTTGACTTTGTATGCGTGGACTTCAGAAGTCTAGAAAGAAATGAAAAAGTATAAGTAAGAAATAATACTAAGAAGGTACTATTTCTATTCTCTTTCATGTAAATATTAAT
>DWPG01000300.1:0-10111 GCA_018251495.1 Autochton cellus | reverse complement strand
AGAGACATAATTTTACTATAATCCGATTCTACATTTGTTTCTATTTGACAGATTGACAGTACAAGTAAAAACAACCAACATACTATTATTGTGTGTTACTATACATTTGTATCAGTATAATTTCACTGTTAAATAGAAAGTTTTATAGCAGACGGAGTGAGCTAAGTAATGATCTTAAATGTTCGTTTACAGCAATGCCACAGAATACAGCTGGAAATATGCTGTGTAAATACTATGTTGTTGCTTCTCTAGTAATATTATGTCTCGCTAAGTAGTAACGCATTTATTTTTTATTGTAAATGCTCTACGTAACTATATTAACGTTTAACTGTGTACACGTTGAGTGGAATTGTATTGGTATAAAGAGAATAATCCTTACATTTAATAATTGCATTAATAAGATGGTTTCGACCCGTGGACTCTGTAGTGTTGAGTAGGATCTAGTTACCGTAAAACTGATTACCAGTTTACTTATAGTTATCACTTCTATATGTCGAACGCTGCATTTGATGTTTCTGCTTCATATATATTCCCACGGTGTATATATTGGAATATATATTACGTGAACCTAATTTATTACGATGTTTCTTAGATACTAGTGGTAAGATTCCTATTGATGTTATTATCGATATAGTTGAATAAGTTGCACGTATATGCAATTTTGCATTTTGAACGATATACCCTAGGTTGTTTCGAGTTATAGGACTTGTTTTGGACCTATTTGAGAGCCCAATAAGTATCTAGAGCGCTGTAAACACTTTAATGAAACAACATCAAAGGCGTAGAATACAATTAATGTTTTAGTCATACCTGGTATATTCTATGTTGATCGTGTGTACTTTTCTTGCAGTACGGCTTTATATAAAATACCCAGCAGGATACTAAATATAAGGCTGTCGATTGTTATCTGGTATAATGACACTTGTTAACTCATAATTCAATTTAAGATAATTGCACGATAATGTTCTTAAAAATAGTGCCAAAAAGTGGCATCGTATTCAATGTCTAATGTTAATCAAATGTTTGAATTAGTTGTTCAATTGCTATTATTGATTGGTGGCCCAAAATATTTATTAAATGTATTTTGTGTACCAAATTGCATCACTATTTCATGTAAGATTGATGGTAAATGTAATAATCCTATACTTTGGCCGGTTCATAGTCACAGGTGCAGTGTCACTAGCATTTAATTATTACTGACGACGATACTGCTAGTTTTACTGTAAATAGTGTTCTGTTCTGATCATCATTCATATTAACGATTTTTTTATCGCAAAGAACTAAGAATAATACAGTCTACCAATATTCATTCGATAATGGTCAGTCTTGATAAGGGGAGATCCACAAATTACGTGAGGTGTTTTTTTGAATTTTCTGTCCCTCCCTCCCCCCCTGGTGAGATGTCGTGAGATTTTATTCAACCCCCTCCCCCATCCCCCAATCTCACGTGAGATTTTTCAAAATGTGCGTTTCTTAAATATGCAAACGTGTTGGAGTGTTACTGTAAAAAGAAAAAAAAATTTGCTTCGTACTTTTATTTACGACTAGTTAAGACTAGTAATCAATATTGCTGAGTTATAAGTGTAATAAAAATTTAACAATAGAATACTTAAATCGTAACTAATGCGATTAAAAAAAATATCTACTCTAATTCGGTCCATGGAGAATCATGCGTGGTCTCAAGAGAGACTATTGGAACCAACATGTCCATATGATTTTCAATAAAATCATCTGCTCCTTCAACTTCGTTCTCATCTAGCCACTCTAAGCCGTAGACACTTGCGCACAGTAACTCATTAGCTCGTCTTGTAACAATCCGTGAGGGTCGCACTTTGCGGAACATACGCGCTTGCTTAGCTGGTGCAATGTGGGCTGCTCGCCTGTGCTCTGCAGCTCTTGTGATAGATGCAAAGTAAATACCGCATGTACTGCAGCATCGTTTCTCTAAATCATCACGTACACTTGGGCAATAGAGATCATAAGGTGTGCTGATGAAGGCATTCAGCGGTTGAATCGGTAGACAGTGGCGTATTAGAAATGGAGCAAATGACTTTCCGTCATGCTCTTTAAAGTCCGGAATTGTCAAATGTCCATCAATCTGAGTGATAGGGTATGGAGGTGGCAGAAAACGGTCGTGAAGAATCATATGCAGATCACTTCGGCGTGGGCTGCAGCACTTCTGGTCATCGCATTTCACAACCTAAAAAAAAAAATTAAAAACAATTTCCCTTTGTAACTCTTAATAAAAATTTGTTGACGTTCGCGCTCGTTAAAAATAAAAAAATAAAGAAATAGGCACGCATAAAATTTTGATATGAACCAACTGTAATGTACCTGGAGTAAATATTGGCTCTCTTTAACGTGCTCAGTGTACCATACTTCGGCTGGCAGGTCTGGAAAGCTGGAGGTGTCATTATTCGGGTCTATATATTTAGCGACTACTTCGTGTCCGTCAATGCACACTGCAGACCATATTTCAGCCAAAATATCCCCTGCCTTTTTGAAATTATCCTTTTCCAGACTTTCGTCTAATGTTCTGCCGCTGGAATCAAGATGATTCCCAAAAGAATCATGGGGAAGAACAACGCCTGTTAGCTCTCGACTGAGTGGAGCCATGCGTCTCTCTACTCTGTTGAATGCGCTCCTGCCAGGGGCATTAGTCACAATAAATACTGCGTCCAAATCATATTGTTTAAAATGCTCTATGGCGTGTGCGATCACTTTGCGATATCGCGGATTCTCGTCAGGCCCACCGTCACTTGAAATAATAAGAACAGGTTTAACTTTGCTGTCTATATTCTTTATAAATTTGGAAAAAGACTCAATTGTTAAAAGAGTGTCCAAGTCTTGAGCGTGACTAGTTGCAGTTGACGAAGAGTGCTTGCCACTTCGTATTGCTATATAAGTTGGTCCATTATATGAAACAGCTTCTGGTCGTCCCATCTCATTGGGTTTCACTTGACACAAAGCATATACGCTTGGAATTAATTTGTGCCCCGATGCAATCACAAAGTCGTGATCTGGTAGCGACACTTTATATTCAACGTGCATTAATAATGGCGCCTGCTTGTTTGCCGCTGTCAGGCCGATGGGAACGCGGGCTTTGTCATCCTGAGATAAAAAAGTTACGGAGTCAGGACCAAGTACGGAGGCTATCGTTTCCAACGACCTTATAGAGGCCAAAGAAAAGTATTGGTCTTGGTGTGCCTTATGATGGTCAGCTTCAGGACGACTCAGCTTCACCGGCACAGTCACTACATGGCGCTTAGCTTCACGTGTATTTGCCCGTCTAGGCAACAGTCGAATATAAGTAGCACTTCTCGAAATATTAAATCCCAGTTCATTGAGTTTATTTGTAAGTTCTGAAAGCGTATGGATCGTGCGAACTATCTCACAACGACGTCGCTCTTCAGCAGAAGCACCAAACAGGGCTAAATCACTTATTGTTTTTAGCAATTCAGACTGTTCTTCTTCTAAACGTGGGCGTCCAGGGCCAACATGAGGCGTCAACGACTTAGCTGCATCGGGATTCTTTAAACATAATTCAATTATTTTTTGTTTTTTATTTTTTCTATGCGTTATAGAGTACACTCTCTGTTTTTCTTTAAGCTTGAGCTTTCTCTCACAAATGTCAATTTCTCGCCGCAAATTACGTGCTTTATCAAATTCAGTGCCGTCAGCTACAAGAGACCCTTTGCGCCTTTCCGTTAAGTCAAGCTCCATACGCAGCTTAGCAATCTTTTTCTTCATAGTATCTTGTGCTGGAGTGGGACGTATGTTGGACGGTGTAGTGTTCGACATAGCTTCATCCTCATCATCGCTGATCACAAGAGACTGATTTTTCCGTTTCGAAGCGCCTGTAAAATGCAGAAAATTTTAATTTAGAATAGCAAAAAATGAAGAACGTCACCTATAGAAAAAAAGACGAATACTAACCTGCCGGTTGAGGACCAACGTCCAAATCTTGATCTTCTGACTGCTGGTCATTAATCTCATCCTGAACCGCAGATTTCGCGTGTTGAATATTATGATCATTGATCTGAATCTGACCTGCACATTCCACTTTTGGAACACTCTCAGTGCTTGTCTCAGCCTGAATCAAAGAACTGCTAGAGATCTTAGTATTAGTCTGAAATCAAAATATTATAATAAAGAAGTGAATCTAATGAAATTAAAAAGACAGACTAACACAAAATAACTTACTATGAACACCAGTAAAAAAGTATAAAATAATTCTTAAAATGATTCAATAACAATAATCAACAAAAAATGCTAATATAATTGTGAGATAAATTTTAATGAAGAAAAGTATAAATAACAAAAAATATATTTAATTGTAAAAAAAGCGTGGGGTGCACGGTGTCGGTATTTATAAATACATAATTATAGATATGAGCAGGACAATCATTTTGATATCTTAAAAAGCACCCCACACTTTTTTTACAATTAAATATATTTTTTGTTATTTATACTTATCTTCATTAAAATTTATTTCCCAATTATATTAGCATTTTTCGTTTATTATTGTTATTGACTCATTTTAAGAATAATTTTTTACTTTTTAGTTTGATGTGCTTTTAAAGTGTGTTCTTTAGTTTTTTTTAATTATATTTTTTATGCTATTAATTGTAACAATAAAGTTTGTATAAAAAAGAATTTTCTTAACAAAATATATTTAACCTACCTTTTGAAGAAATGCTAAAGTAGACCGAACTTTTCTCTCAGTGGCTTCCCTAAGAAGACGTTCAATCTCATGCTGAGTGTGTTGTGTTAACTCTTCTTTCTTCGGGAATTTTTGTTTCGCTGTATTCCATAATTTTATCACTTCGTCCTGGCAGGACTTTTTCGTCTTATAGACATATCTTTTGACGTATGCATTATAAAAATCTTGATAACTCATTTTAAATTAGTGAGAGCATATATGTACTGAGTCGAGTAAAACATTTGCAAGAATAAACAAAGCAGGTTGGAACCTGTCCGTGTGTCGCTGCCATTCAGCTCGTACGCTCTCGTTCATCGAGCCGCGCGTTCGGCTGACAGTGGCGCGAAAACAAAGGACGGGCTACACTGTATCGTAAACTCTGATTAAATTGAACTATTTGGTATAAAACAAATATGGTAGTTTGACAGTCAGTAGTAATGTATAACGTCGAAGTATGAATGAAATTATTTTCTTTCGAACGAATTAGTGAATGATCTTAATCGTATTACAGGTATGCTTAAATCTTAAGCATGTAGAATCTGGATAATGGGTCAAAATAGTATAGTTTTTTTTTGTTTCAATAAGAAGAAAAATTGCGTGATATTTGCCGAGACCCCCCCTCTCTCCAACGTAAGATTAGATGAGATTTGACTCGACCCCCCCTCCCCCTTAAACATCTCACGTAATTTGTGGATCTCCCCTTACCCCTTACTTATAAATTCCTACCCTTATCTATTCCTTCCTGCAATACCTGCATACCTATAATTATTATAGGTACATGTATGTGCATGTATACTATAGGTAGATTAGGTACCTACTAGTGAAAGTTTTGGAATTTCCTCTCTATGTGTAAACCTCAAACGTTCTAAGAAATTTCTCAACTCAGCTAGATAAAACTTAGTTACATCACTAACGCGTCAGAGAAACAAAACGTAGAATGAAATCACACACTGGGTTATCACATGGAATCTCACCTTCAGCGAGTCTTCGTCACACTGCAGCATAATTGCACTTTTTAACCAACATTAATAATTGCACTTGTCTTGAAAACCAGCCGAAGAGGACTGGGTTCACCCGAGATAGCTGTGCGTGAGCTGTCACATCTCAAGATAACCGAGATACGGTATCAGGTTGGAAATAAATAGATCCGACCAATGTCATCCGATCTCATGATTTAGCGACGACAGAGTGCAAAGTACACAAACATTTTGTTTATGATTTCCTAACTTCTCAAAGTCTAAATATAAGTACGTTCGACTTCAGAGGTGCCACATTTAGGTAGGTACCTATTTCTGGCTAATAGCAAATGTGTTAAGCGCTACTGCGTTCTGATTTGAGAGATATGGTAAGGGAGATACAGTTACAACAGAAATTTAGTCCTCAGAGATAGCAATCCAAACCTACCTGGAGCTGATTACACGTGTTCATAAACAGTAGAAACCACCGGTTAAGTGATCATCATACCAGTGTAATATGCAGCGGGTTACAGACTCGATTTCCAAATAAGCAATCATCCAAATGATGAGATTATATTTCTATTGGTTTCTACTGGGAATAGGTACTCGTGTATACCTATAGCACCCACGACATAGGAAATTGTAGTGTTGCGCTATATGTATAAAAAGCGTCAAATATCAAATAGGCGATGAAATATTTACCTTTAAAAATTGCAAAGGAAGACGACTAGAAATAGTAGTAGTAGCAGCAATAGTAGTAGTAGCAGTAGTAGTAGTAGTAGTAGTAGTAGTAGTAGGAATGGTTAGTATAATAATGATAACAAACACTAAGCCGCTACAGAGGTGGCTGGAGAAACTGCGTCGAGCCGGCGCGGCGGCGTCGGCATCGCACGTGCGATCGTTTCCGTGTATGGCTCGTGGCTATTACACTCGCATCCTCATAGAAAGCTAGCTGTCGCTTCATATCTGATTGGAAAGGTAGCTTCAATAATTAGGTCAATGTGCACTAATGTTTGATACATATTTCTTGAACGTTGCAAAGTTATCCTCAAAGATAGCCAGGAATATGCTTCCAAAACCCTAGAAAGGAAGGAGGGCTAAATACAAGTATATATTATCCCTAATTTGCAAACATAGGCGGCTACTATAATAAAAATATAATAAACAAGAAGATTGTACTTGGATTATTAAGAAGGAACCAAAGAAATTGAATATTTAGGGCTAACTTGAATATCTTTGGAAGAAACCTTCGTCCGTAGGTACTTCAGACAATCGAACGGTAAAAGAAACAGCGAAAGGAAATCTTTACATGATCACATAAGTCACGTCACTCAAGTTATTGTGTAGGTTTGGTATTTTCTTGACTCAGAACATAGTGATAATTCAGTTGAATCTGATAAACCGTAAATCTAATCCTAATCTAAAGGTGGTAGAACCCTTTGTGGTTCGAATCCGGCGGCACCACCGCCACGGCTATTTCTGCCTAATAACAGCAGTGTTAAGCGCTGCTGTGTTCTGGTCTGAAGGGTGTGGTAAGGGAGACATACTTATCCGAAGCATTCCAACTTAGTCCTCAGGGGTAGCAAAGCATCTGTGGTGAACCTTAGGTAGGACTTTGGTCTTATCTGGGATTGAATACAGATACACTTACCATCAGGTGGACTCGTTTGCTACTTCCAAACTATGAAAAAGCAGACGTAAGCATTATTGGCCATTTTAACGACTTTACACCAACTCTGAAAGTATAGCATTCCTTGTTATAAAGTTGTTATAATGTGGTTCTCCCATTATCGAATACCGCGGACGGTCAATTCGAGTCTATTCACACTATCTAGCCCCAGTAATTATTATGAGCTCGCCTACCTGACCCACATATTGTGCACCATGCCTGTGCACCAACGAGAAATGCAAATCGGACGCTGCCCCGCATTTTAAGTACCACCTGCAATGCTAAATAACGGAATTGCATCGACCATAACTAAACGCTGTAATCGAGCGCATACTGCATCCTCTTTAATGGCCATAATATGCACTTACAGGCCCACCCAAGTATTAAGGATTTGCCGAGAGCTCAGCGGGATTGACTTGAAGTGATTAGGTTAACGTATTTATTCTTATAACTATGCTTATGGTTATGATCAATATTGTGAACTATAAAATCTTAAGTTGAGAATTGAGGTCATTAAGTACCAGCAGCAGCATTAACAGCATTTTCAACTGGGTAGGTACACGTAGGTAATGTGCTGAAAATATAGCGGCTACTACAGTTTTTCCAAAAAGGGTTCACATTAAGTAGATAACAAATTGTAACCAGTTAATACTAGTAGTACTAGTACTACTTTGTAATACTTTGTTCATTAAAAGAGCAAATTTCACCATCTTCCACTCTACTTTAGAAGAAGAGTTCAAGTTACCTTTTTTGGACGAATATTCATTAAAACTCTGTGCACATGTTATTCATTACGTTTTATTTGTTAACAGAAATAGGCAGACTTTCCGTGCTACCCTTGCCTGATAGGCTGATGGTCCACGTGCCCATCCCGGAAGCAAGCGTCGTCAGGCATGGTAACTCTTAACACAATCAATTTCCAATCTTCCTAGATTCACAAATAAAATTAACGATCAAACGTTGTTACTCTAATGTTACACGTAAAAGGCCTTTAACCTAACAATTCGTAAGGTTTACAGTCAATGTCGTCTAAGCGCTATCTATCCGGGCAAACAGGGCATACAAGTATAAGTTGTGGAATTTGAAAATATCCCTTACATGGCTTTGCTAGTATTTATAGCTGAGCAAGTGGTCATGACTCAAATACTTTATAGAACACTAGGAAGAAGGAAAACGACATAGGATTGCCACAAGGCACTTGTGTCAACTAGAGCGACCAGATATAGATTATAGACAGCACTGCCGCCCATGGACCTGTTACTAAATCCTTTCAGTATCACCGTGATCAATGGACATCAGTCAATTAATGCTTTTATACATTAACTGCCTTTCCTACATTTTTTTTGGTAATTTAAGAGGTATTAAATAAATAAATTAACTGCAATCAGAATAGGTAACGAGTAGGTACCTACGCCATAAGCTTTTAAAGATTTCATTTCTATCTTAAGGACTACTTAATTTACTTTCTATCTAATAACTTTTAACACACTAGGTAACACTATTTTCTTTATGAAATTAAACAGCTTTAACGGGTTTAAACTATCCGTAGTCTATAAAAGTTAACCCTTTCCGTGCATAACCCAATATTCGTCTTACTAAAATGTTTATAGTTAATTCGTTTACTGTGAGGCAAGTTGGTAATAAATGGACGATAAATCAAGCATATTACCACTCTAAATGTAAACGTATGAGCCGCCAGCAGTCTTGTAGAAGCTTACTGCAGGCGACGACCTTGTTGAGCGCTGTATGCGATGTGTGAATGCAAAGCGATGGGAATGGATGCGGCGTCTACTAAAACAATGAATAAATGATGACTATCGGGGGCTCTTTCGTGTAGATTTTTACCTAATTAAGGATCTATAATATCTATTTAAAAAATGTCATGTGTAATGTTTGTTACCTACTAAAATAAAAAAATATATACATTCGTTTTATAAGTTTTATAAGCTTACCGTTTACAGAGATACCTTATCTCCAATATTTTGATAATTAATATTTAACATGACTTTACTTATATGCAGTGTGGTCTTGTATAGCAACACTCCCTCTCTTGTAGGTCTTAGCGTAGGTCGTAGGCAAGGGATATAAGATTAGGTAGTTTTTTCGGTAACAAAAGTTACATACAAAAAAACTACTAAAACTACGTTTGTTACCGCCTGTAGAACGTAGAACAAGAACTGAGTAGGTACCCAACGGAGAAGAGGACGGTATTTCCCTTTAATTATTGTTAGCAGTCGGGTTGTTTGTTTTTGTAATAATTTATTTAAGTGTAGATTCTCCTTCGTGGCGATTCTTCCAGAAACTAGGAACGCTTTTAGCATACCCCCAACATTACTGCGATGCGGATTGATAGCGAACTTAAGACCGAAATATGGGCATACATTTTCGATATATTCTATCACAATTACCGTATCCACGCCTTCGTAGCTTATGAACGGAAAAGGAGTGGTGTCGCCGCTCGCTTCCGCACAGGCCCGCCACTTCCCATAAACAGACGAGGAAGACGCTGATGTGCGCTCTCGATCCCTATATGTACAGATGTTTTTTATAATGCGAGCATACAATCCACCTGATAGTACAGCTACAAGTACTTTTGTAACTTCCGAATTTAGGCTATTTTACTTATTATAAACTTGCAGAGCAGTGACAGCCTAATGGTTGAAACTCGGCCTCTCAATCGGGGGGTCCGAGGTTCAAACCCAGCCACCTCTGATTTTTCGAAATTATGTGCGTATTAGAAATTAATTATCACTTGCTTTAAAGGTGAAGGAATACATCATCAGG
>DWPG01000299.1:0-10117 GCA_018251495.1 Autochton cellus | reverse complement strand
CAGGTGTTGTAGCAAAGCGCTCCTAATAAAATCAAGAATGTTTATAAAGTGTATTAAGAAGCTTTCAAATAATTTACATGTGTTTTTAATTACCTACCTATAAATTTACACGGTTGTAAATTGTTCGGATTTTTAAATGTAACTATAAAATATGAATATAGTCAAAAGTGTAACATAAATTTACTAAAATATTGTTTACCCCGAAAAACAAAGTTCCATTAAATAACACACTTCAGTCAAAAAAATAATAAGCAGTTTATTCTGGTGTACGTAGAGCCAACACAGCGCGTTAATACGAGCGAATTAAAAGTATGTGTCGAATGCAGTAGTAATGTGTGGAACTTACGCGTAGAATGCTTGGAGCGAGTCAATCCTGCGTCTGGCCGAACAGAACAGCGTTTGACCACTTGGCGCGTCCGCCAGGTGAGTAGGTGCGCAAATAACCTACCGCATATTATATTTTGAGAGAACGCAATTCACCCACCTCCCTCTCTCTCCCACCGATCCTCTCGTAGACCATGACTTCTAATATAGATACGTCACATGTTCAAGTCGGAATAGATTCAGCCAAATAAATTACAACATTAACATTCAACCGATCTAGAAGCTCTTTCATCGGATCAAATATTTTGAAATTTTACGACCTCACTTTTCCGCGATCATCAATCTTCCTAAAATGTGACTCGAACAACTCAAGCGATAAAACAAATAGTGTGTTTTTTTATAATCTCACCAAGTAGTATAGACCAGCTAATTGTGAATGTAAATATACCTACTATAATATAGCTGCAAGGTTTTAATTGTGAGTAAGCAAATGGTTCTTTTCAAGAACTTTTTCGTTCAAGCGTAACATTTTTCGGAAACCAGAATTCATACATTCAATTCAAATCTTGATGCATAATTATATGACGTTGTTTACACCTATCAGTTATGTAGTAAACCAAAGTATTACTATACTTGTGGTTACAGGAATATACCGCAATTATGTCCATTGACCCATGACTATCAGGCGTACATAAATTACGGTTAGAACGCGCTATGTAAATGTTTAGCCAGAGGGTAGATACTCTAATATTAAATAGTTTATGTAATAATTATAATTAATTAACACGAGTATGTTAATTGATACGTACGTTAATTATAACGCCCGATTTGTATCAGTATCTCTAATTAGTCCAGAGCGGCGAAACTATTTTAGTCAAAGTTTTAAATTTAGCAAAATACAGACGTTTTTAGGGTTTAAAAAGTTCATTTAAGTGATTTGTTTCATACAATATATGTGGATGTTATTGTTGCCGCCACATTTGATTCAGACCAGCGTCTGGCTCGCGTGCTCGCTCATGATTCAGTTAGTCATCATCTTTTTTATTGTTGTGCTCTTGTTTGTGATCTGTTCTGATCTTTAGCCAACTTTATGATTAAACGAAGCGAACTTTTTTCAACTCATGGAAGAGAATATGTCTGTGGTAATAATAATACATATAGGGTACTGTTAACAAGTCTTAGCTTTAGCGTTATTGTTAGAGCTTGGTTTATCGCAAAAAACCTGGCAGTTTGTTTACCGCTGGTGATTGCAAGAGATAATAAAAGAACTTACAGTGCAACACGAAGGTAAAACGTGCTTGTGTTGTAAAGAGTAAAGTGTTTGTTTGTTACCGAGTGCTGAACTGGATTCGTGGAAAATTTGTACGATTATTTCGATATCTACTTCAACAGACGCCAACATATCGATTGATAAGTGTGTAATAAAGGTATGTTTGGTACTGTGAGCGTTCGCTATTCGAATTATACTTCGCACTTTGCATCCTTCAGCGCTAGTTTAATATTAGCGGTTGATTCACATATGAGCGCTCACGAAAGTAGAGTCATCCAAAATAGGTCCAGGTTGCGTCAAACAACGCTTTTTATTATTCTTAGATAATAAACGTATCAGGATTAGACTTTTAAAATAAGTTCAGAATATTATATTGTTTAATATTAATATTTAACTTTTTCTAGAGAGGTATTATATTTCAAACTCTGAAGTTATAATAACAACTATTAATAACTAGTTATTGGTTTTAGGAGTAGATAAACGTAGGTAAAGTTAGCGTTGTTATGAAAATGTAATGATTGAGAGACAATGAGCTATTAAATCAGTGGTCTTTTACCCACTTGATTGACTTCCGCACAAGAATTCCTTACAAACATCAGATAAAAATCATAAAAATTATGAAAGCGTTGTTCGAAATGCAACCCTTAAGACGGATAAATTTCAGATGAAAGGTAACTTCATAAGTAGACTTTAAAACTAGACCTTTAAAACTTCACAGATATAATGAATCCACATACTATAGGGTAGGTATAATGTATATGTTGTATAATTCCACTCTGGTTATTCAAGGTTATACGTGTAGTCATTGTGGCTACAGGTGGTAATTAAAATAGAGTAATCGCGTCGTTTAAGCAATATAATAGAGTACCTACAACTTTTGGTAACAAACATGGACTTGGGATATTTTGATACGTTATAACAAACACCTGTCTACTTAGATACTAAGAGATAACAGCTTCAATGTACAGATTGCTATCACTTTAACGTCTACATTTTTTTTATTTATTTTCACTTTATTGTTACAAGTTGTTGTATTATGAATATTAGTTTTGCCATTTTATTGGTTCTAATTTACTATGTTGCGTATTGTTATTTTCAGATTTATTACTTAATTACATATATTTTTTAAAAAACGACGAAACATTGTTAAGTATTTTGTAAAATACCTTAAATACAAAAAAAAGTAGGTATGCAAGCATTAATTTATAAAATCTGCGAGTCTTTTTTTATCTTTATTTCACTAAACTAAATGCTTTGTAATTAAAATAAACAATATCTAGGTTTGTAGACTCTACATAATGTATTTAAACAACAGCTATACAGACTATACGAATCGTTATATTTAAATAAAATAATGACCATATGCTACTAAAACTAAATATAAGCAATAATGTAGATATAGATTACACTGCTTTCACTTACCCGAGGCGTTCCAACTTAGTCCTCATGGGTAGCAACGCATCTGTGGTCAAGATTAGGTAGGCCTTTGATCTTATCTGCGGTTGATTACAGATGTCCACGGGCAGCAGTGGCCACTTACCAGGTGGACTGCATGCTCGTTTGCTATTTCCATATTATAAAAAGAACACTTTTTCTTAATCGGGTTAGCACACTTAGATTAACCGTATAGTAACGTTGAACATTGATATACGTATTGAATTAATAAATGACTAAATTAACTAAATGCGACCACAACATTTATCAACATTTCACAAATGAACACACAATGGAAACTTTACCAACAAAAACTGTTTCAGGCATGTCGTTCGTCGGTATTGTTTCGTTGTCGACTGAGTACTACCAAAAACAATGTCAGGTAAAGGCGTTACTACATAACAGTTTCCAATCTTTGCCAAATTCTTTTTACTAATGACCGATCTTCGTCACTAAAGTGAGACTTGTCAAAACGGTCACAAGAAAAAGGGTCTCATGGACAAAATTATATTCGGCCGTTACACTCTGACGAACAAACATTATACTACGTTTATTTCGAGTTCAATGATTCATCTGTCAGGTAGCGTGCATATTCATATTCAGTGCTTCGTAATCACCTGTGCAAGGATGTGCGGTGAAATGGATACTCAAAGCATTATCGCGATTCGTGTCACAACAAATTCACCAGACTAATCTATAGGAATTACTGCTGTACTATATGATTGTTATGTTCAAATGTACTACATGAAAGCTGTAGTTACACGAACAGACCGGAGGGTACCTTTGGTAGCCTTTAAAAACTCTGGGTATATTTGGGAGATGGCGTTGAGCTGGCCGTCCCAACGACGGGTCGCTTTCGTCCCGGTGGGAGGCCAGTAGTGTTCAAACCGACGATTGGCATGAACCAAGTTCTCCAAAATCGCCTGCACTTGGGTGGGGTCTAACTCTGGCAAAGCAGTGCAAAATTTTAGTAGCGTTAGTAAGCTCTACACTAATCTATTAAAGTGTAGTCGTTTTGATCTCTAGTCTGAGACACTCCTCAATAATCTTTATTAATCTACGGTCTATATAGAAATATATTAAAACAATATATATTATTATCAGTAACATCTGCTAAAATTCTTCACAATAAGATTTTCATGGCGAGAATAAAACATAAATTAACAAATAGTGAAATTAAATGTACTTTACGGCAATTTTTTCATAAATTTCTTATTCGTTTTTTTCGCTAATCTAAGGACCTTAAAGTCATTGCCTGAAATAACATTATATTGATTATATATTATACGCTACTCGACAGAAAATGGCGCATATTTTAAATTTTATATATGAATGTAATCCGAACATTTTGCATAATACTATATTAAATTATTAAGAATGCGCAGGGCAATCTCTAGGCTTATGTAAATCGTCGAAATCCCAAGCGCATTTTGCGTTTCAGGCTTCGGAGGTCACGTCCGGTTGTTATCCGAGGATAGCTATAATATTGTAAGGCTTTAAAGACAACTTGATAATATCCGATGCGAGTTGGCCACCAACCCAGTCTTCCTTTATTAACATTGGAGCAATATCATTTATACTTTCCAAAGTTGAGAATAGAGACTTAGAGACCCACGTCCAGAAGTAGAACATAAATAATTTTTGCATGCATTAGGTACCAACAGATAACACATTAGTTTAACTTACTAGGATATCCTTTACGGTTACGTTCCTCCTCTTCAAGCATCCGCAGGACTGCAGAGTTGGCGAGGTTAGCCGGCTTGTCCGAGGTCGGGTTGTTGAAGTTAATTCTACAAAAGAAGGTCAGGATTTATTAATTTGGTCCATATAAATATCATAATTAATAACATAGAAAAGTAGTAGAAACTAGAACTCTTAGTGGTTCGACTACAGAGGTACCTTGTCAACATCTGTTTCTCCTGTATTTTGGTTTAAAGTGGTATTGGTAAGGCATTATCAGTTTTATGAGACGTTTCATCTTAGTCCTCAGGAGAAGCAACGAAACTGTAATCAATCTTAGCACTTGTAGAGGGAGATTCTATATTCTATGCAGAGTTGATACATATCTATATACAGCAGTGTAGACTCAACATAAGATGTACTCAAATGCTCCTTTTACTTTACCTACTTACTAAATAAAAAATAAACATTTATGATAAATAAAGGTAAGCTCTCGTATAGAGAGCTCCGACGTTCCAAACTGACTAATTTTATAAAGACGAAGAGACAGACAGGTGAAATACACAGACAGACAGTCGAAGGCTTTAAGCTAATTCTATCACATGTCATTGTTTTTTTGTTAATAATAGATTCCTACGTCTGTTTGTTGACGCTACAGTAGCAATGACACTGCCTGCGCCTACGCCTGAGGTACTGGGTTCAAATCTCGACAATTATTTGTGTGCCAAATTGACTTTGTCCTAGGTCATAATGCATTTAAGTATTTTGAATGTTTGTGTATTTTTTATTAAGCCGGTAACCGTTTTAATAAATACAACGCAATGCAACTCAAAAAATACAGAAGCATTTGATATATGTAGGTACAGTTTTTACAACGGGAAAACTTATTTCAAATCTAAATATTTCTCAGCAGATTCATGAACGGAAAATTAATTTAATAACCAAACAGTACATTCATATATTCAGTACAGTAATAACTGTATGTATACGTAATAAATTGACTGTCACCCATAAAATAACGTGTAGATAATTTTTAAAACTTATATGACATCAGTAGTGATCACAAGGTATGATATGCATGTAAGCATTACATACTTGTAAATCAACAATCCCAAAGCAATATGGATATGATCAATATCTGACTTCTGGCAGACTTTACATAAACTGTCTACTTCATTTAATTTAAACATAAATATTATCAAACAAAGCTACTGCTGCATACGTCAGCATGTGAATAAGTAAACATTGCCATCTTCAAAATATATTGAGAGCAAGAGAAGAAAATGATTCATTGCCTAATTATTTATTGTGCAGTTCATCTGGAAAATAGCTACTACAGCTCATGACATCTACCAATAATTTAAAAGGTATATTGTTTACATTTAAAACTACCGTGATCGAGGTATTAAAAGGGGTTATCGTCATTGGCAACCCATTAATGTGAAGTGATAATTATTATTTTCTAATACGCACATAATTTCGAAAACTCAGACGTGAATGCCTAGGATCCCAGGTTGAGACGCCGAATTTGAAACTACTCGGCTGTGGAAATTTAATAATTCCAACATGACAAAACCAAACCAACTTTTCGCCCATCCTTTCTTTCACTAAACCTCTTTTGCAAATTTTTTAATCTTTCTTTTTCGCACTCTCCTTTGTACTCTATATCTGTCTCTTTAAAAAAGGCTGCGTCTAAATGAAGCGCAACTTGTGCATTGAGTGTAACCTTTAGACGTAGCCGTACTTATTAACCTCTATTAAAATAATTTTAATAATCAGGAGTTTCGCCAGCGTACAATCTATTACCAACTTTCACTGCTTATCCAATGAATCAATTTCTAGTAATCGGAAAATCAATCACAAAAACGGCAACTTTAAGCGATACAGGAACTCACCCGTGGGAACTGGGAATTGTCGCAAGAACTGTGACAAAGCGTAAGAGCTAACTTTGTGTTGATTGTGTTTCGGAGTTTCCAATTCCTATACGCATATCGACTTTTAAAACAAACGGTGGATGTTGCGGATGAATTAATTTAAGGAAATTAATTTACAAAAAAATATTGTCGCATTGAGAACCTCCTCTTTTTTTGATGTCAGTTAAAATAAATGTAGGCATTTACATTTCATTTCATGCGATGTTATATATGAAATTACTTTCAGAGCACCTGAGGGTAATTGGCCATTGCCCCCTTTGATAAACAATCCCAAAAATAAAATTCGAATCCTACCTGAAGTCTAGTCTAGTACTAAGATAGAATATCTCGTTTAAGTTCTTTTTTTACACATCTGCACGTAGCACTACTGCCAAAAGAAAGAAATAGACATGGCGGTGGTATGTTGCTTATTTTGCAAAATGACAGAAATTATATATGATTAAGTGAATTAATTGAATCGTGTAAATGGCAACGGTTTTAATTTAACCTTTGTATACATATATTATTTAATTGGATGTAAATGGATTTCGAATGTTGTCTATTTATTCAACCCAAATATCAACAATATATTTGATTACGATTACGATATGTTGATTAGAAGTTTTTCTTCTTTACAGCTTTCCAAAACACTTAGACATAACATGTCCCTAGGTAATTATTGAAAGCTCTTTACAGCTTTATGCCGATACACATTATCAATGGGTGTTTTTTAAAGATATGATATCATCGTTCTAGGAACAGAATTGGAAAATGATGGGTGATGGAACAAAGACGCTTCTGTTTAATTTTAAACAGCTCTAACACTTTTTACGATGTCATTGACGTAATATGTATCATATTTTTTACGCTTTTACAGTCTGCAAATATATAACTGTGTAATATTTTTTGAAATAATGTCTTCAGTACTGTAATTATACGAAGTGTTTATGAAATTTCTTTTAAATATATAATTTGAGGTGTTTATGATTCCGCATGTCATTTATCATGATGGTTATTTAAATGGGAGGGGGGAATGGGTGGCCCGTTTTTTGTTTGTTTTCACTACTGACTAACTTTATTCAGTCAAGACTCTCATTCAGAGATAGGTGACATCATTGGACATAGTAACAGCAACAATTAATTCGAAAATCTAGAAAATCATTCTCGCTTATTTTTGAGTAGTTGTTACAATTTTCTAAATATAGTTGTTCGTTTTCTAATTTTCTCACTCTCACATTCGTGAAATTGTTTTAATTTGTGTGTTTCTTTGAAATTTAACACACATAGGTATCAACAACGCAAGAGAACATGTTCTCGCTTCGCACTATGACACGCCATATATAGAAATCAAGTTTACGTTCACCTTATATGCCTTTATTGGCAATGTTATCAAGTGTCAATGTCATAAATCGTACATGATGGTGAGAAACATACATAAACTCGAAGAAATTCATCGAAATACGTCTTCTACGGGACAGAATATAAGGTTAGTATTGCCGTGATCTTTGAAAGGCTCAATTAAAACTTGACTGTGACAGTTTTGTTTGTGTTTCGATCGAGAGTTATAAGACTTAAGAATTGCGTTGAAAGTTTGAGTAAATGTTCAATATTATTATATACTTTGCATGAAAACAAAAAGCATGTTTAGTTTCAATGACGCTCGTAAAGTAAATGTAGATTCAGAGAAATTCTAGTTAGGTTCCCATTTTATGGTAATGTAGAATCGCTGTTACGAGACAAAATAATCTTGAAGTAGAATTTTAAAAGAAGATGTTTTAAAAATATTATTAATATATTGTACTTTATACATAAAATCCACTTTGTACTTTTATTAAGAATATGGTAGAGACTCATCAGATATTTTGGGATTCTTCTCATTGGTAAAACAATTTAATATTAGACTATTAGGTAGGTACATTACGTTAAATTTATTTGGATGTATTCTACGTTATTTACCCTAAAAAAGTTAAGTTATTTATCCTGAAAAAACATACAATTACTTATTTCTATGGTTTTTCGTTCCTAAACGACTCAATTAGAAGAAATACTGTATTAGATAACAACGAAAGTAAAGTGAGCTTTATAACAATTATATAATATTTAAATTTAAGACTGCTTCAGAAATCGCTTCCTAAATTTATAAAATATCGATATGCTATTATTTGAAGTTAACTATTTGCAGAACCATCACTTAAATGCATGAGAAGAGGCGGCTAAAGAAAGTATAACAATTATATCCATAAAATACAACTTACAAATAAAAAACTCAGCTAATTAAGCAAGAAGATCGGAAATTATATCAAAGCACAAGTTTTTATCTTTTCAGAACATGCTTAATAGTAGTGGTAGAACATTAATAGTAGTGGTAGAACATTAATAGTAGTGGTAGTAGCAGTAGAAATACGTATTGAACTTATTAAGTCTACGCGACTATTTTTTATGTTTTTAAAAACAAACATCTCACCCATATTCCATGAGAGTAGGCATGTTGTAAACACGTAATATTTTAAGAAGTCCTCGATTCACGTTAATTTACACAATGACTTGGAGATTCACTAAATTATTCGATTCCGAGCAACGTGTGATCTTTTTGGCAAAAAATCAACTAAGTTTACGTCTTCTTTATTTAAAACAATCGAAATTGAAAATAGACTGTAAATGGGCTTCGAAAATTTAAAAAATTGGATGTATATACGGTGGTGGCGGCGCAAGGATTTAAGTCCAAATATCTAGGTTTTCACGACGTGAACTATATGCAGATTTTATGATTTATGAAGAATACGATTGAGATAAGTAAAGAGAATTTGTCAAAAAAATATATAAACGAAGTTTCAGCGTAAGCGCAATGCTTTGCGTCGTCAGGCCGCGTCGCGACTGCGCGCGCGCAGCTATTAGTCCGACGCCGGACCCACTTCTTCCTCGTTACCTTGTGTTGTACTTTTTGCTTATGATAAACTTTAAATTTCCCGACTAATTATTCCACAACGCCGGTTAGCTATTACTTGCACGAATAGCTTTGATTAATCGCTAGTAATTTGAAGGCAACCGATAAATTATTTTAAACTTAAGGATAAAAATTGCAGTTTAACTAGTTAAAGAACTAATGTTAATAAGTTTATGTATCGATATTATGCGATTGTAAAGGATAACAATTTACCGTTTATTTGTTACTTGATTTGAATAATAATTGTAGAGATACATATCTTTCAGATGAGTTTTATCGTTCAATGATATATATTTTTATAAAAATGTATCACGATAAAAGGTGATTGACCAAGGTATTGACGATTTGTAATGTCAGATTGCTGTAGAATAAATCTACATATAGTAACTTTTATTTCATCCGACTTTACAAGGCAGATTTAGATAGAGACTAAATCAGACTTTATGTAAGACAGGAGCGATAACAGTAACACCTTAAAACCGCGATCAATTTCCATAGAAAATCATACAAATACACGTATTTGTATTGATCCTTATAACTTTACACGCTACA